>JADDOH010007680.1:0-39496 GCA_016648135.1 Agrypnia vestita
TCTTGTATTATAAATGTGGAAATTATAGTATTCGTTTCGAGCTAAAACGTGTGAACATATAAACACTACAGTTTTGACCGCTAATTTGTTTACTATGCCTAGGACATTCTTGCGGAGTATTAGACTTGATGGTAAAATTTAAACTCTTACTCTGTTTAAAATATACGTAGTGCCTCCGCCTAGATTGGCTTCGCGATATACTTTATGAAATTTGTAAGTCCCGCTGTCCTAAAATTATATAAAATTACCTTCGTTTAGATCGGGTTATATCATATTCCTCGTGGAACGCGTAAACCTCGTTGTCCTGAAACTAAATAAGGATGTTCCATCTAGACCGGATTCATTTTACATTTTAGGAAGAATATAAATCCCGCGTCTTTCACTACATAAAATGGATTTGGTAAGATTGGGGTCGTTTATACTTGTAAAAATTACAGAATCCCGTTATTCCTAAACTATATTAAAATGATAAATAATATTAAAATGATTTAAACTATATTAAAATTTGCCGGAGGGTGGATATCAAATATTCGAGATGATAATGAAATTATATTAAGAATAAAATAATTTTACTATCAATGCACAAACTTGGCAATGAACTACCTACATATGTCGACATTTTAAATCCATCTCTCTCAAAATTTAAAAAATCATTATATGATCATTTCTTTTCAAAATATTAAATTTTATATAATGTCTTAAATTTTTTATATATATAGCTGGCTATTCAAATTTAATATTGCTATATTATCGGTGAGTAAAAATTTCTGAGATCACTACTTTACACTTTTCTGCACATATACCTTTTTACATATATGTCTAACCTCATTATGTTTAAACTATGTATATATACTTTTTTACATTTATACCCTTTATTTTTCTTTCACATTTAATCGTTTGTTGTATTTTAATTATGTATAAACCTGCTACTTTACACTTTTTGCATATATACTTTTTTTTACATATATGTCTAACCTCATTATGTTTAAACTATGTATATATATACCTTTTACATTTATACCTTTTATTTTTCTTTTACATTTAATCGTTTGTTGTATTTTAATTATGTATAAACCTGCTACTTTACACTTTTGCATATATACCTTTTTTTTACATACATGTCTAACCTCATTATTTTTAAACTATGTATATATACTTTTTTACATCTATACCCTTTATTTTTCTTTTACATTTAATCGTTTGTTGTATTTTAATTATGTATAAACCTGTTGTAAAAGGCTATTAAGCCGTGTAATTAATTAATAATAATAATAATAATAATAATAATAATAATAATAATAATAATAATAATAATAATAATAATATTAAGAATAAAACTAAATCGGCGGACCCTAAAGGTAATATGTATTGACCTTATAAAGATGTAGACTAGTGGGGTTTTATTATAGAAGCAATCAATCCTTTAACAACAACAAGTGGACAAGTGGTTGCTTCATGGGTTTGTTAAAACTTATAGATGGATGGAATCCTAGATTCAAAGCTTAATCCCGGTATTTCGGATAAATATAAGAATATGTAACATCGGAAAATGACGGGTAACGGGTTTTATGAAAAATATCGGTGCGTATAATCATTAGAGTATGATCATTAGAATTGGAGTCTAGTCTCGATGACCCGGGAAGTACGGAAACGTAAGACGAAAATAAGGACTATGTTGCAGTATTATTAAGATATATAAATACTTACGATTGTCGAGCTAGAGTCTAATTCCGGTATCTCGAGGAATATAAATTCAAGGAAAAGAAAATAATGTCTAGTTTCGGTTTGATTAAGGTATATACACCGTATAGTTGCCGAGGCTGGATACTAAGCCCCAGCTACGGAAACTTATAAGCGCGTAATGGCAGGATCAAAGGTTAGGTCGCGAACTATAGTTAATTAGGGGCCTGTGAATCGTGTGCGCGTGCGAGGCAAGTGTTCGCAATCCTTAGGTATAAAGTGAGGTACTTAAAGTGAAACTACGAAGCACTGGAATGGATATAATCGGCGGCAGATGGGTAAGTCATGTCATCCTCTTTCCGTTTTGAGATTATAACGATATATAAAGGTGGCGCACGATTAAGAAGAATGGTCTCGGGTTCGATGCCCCAGACAGAGACGGAAGAAGCGCCGACAGTGAAAGCTAACCCCTGTACCGTGAACTTTAAATATTATTTTATCCACAGGTGTTTGTTTGCATGTTGGATCCGTACTGACCATAATAGGGGCGAATTAATTCGCCAAATAACCTTTCTCTGCATGTGTGTGAACTTCCAGGGATCGCGCGGCCCGTGTGCTCGACGCCGAATTTAATTATTCATTTCTATTTATTTATTTAATTGATGACTCATTAATACATTAGGTGTTTATTTGTCTATTCATATGCCGCGTCCCAGTTATATATAGTCAGGCGGCGTTTCGATAGCATCATCATCGGCCCGTGTGCTCGACGCCGAACTTAACTATTAATTTCTATTTATTTATTTAATTGATGATCCATTAATTAATTAGGTATTTATTTGTCTATTCATATGCCGCGTCCCAGTTATATATAGTCAGGCGGCGTTTCGATAGCATCATCATCGGCCCGTGTGCTCGACGCCGAACTTAATTATTCATCTCTATTTATTTATTTAATTGATGATTCATTAAATAATTAGGTATCTATTTGTCTATTCATATGCCGCGTCCCAGTTATATATAGTCAGGCGGCGTTTCGATAGCATCATCATCGGCCCGTGTGCTCGACGCCGAACTTAACTATTAATTTCTATTTATTTATTTAATTGATGATCCATTAATTAATTAGGTATTTATTTGTCTATTCATATGCCGCGTCCCAGTTATATATAGTCAGGCGGCGTTTCGATAGCATCATCATCGGCCCGTGTGCTCGACGCCGAACTTAATTATTCATCTCTATTTATTTATTTAATTGATGATTCATTAAATAATTAGGTATTTATTTGTCTATTCATATGCCGCGTCCCAGTTATATATAGTCAGGCGGCGTTTCGATAGCATCATCATCATCACCATCACCAGCAGTGTCCCAGTTATATATTGTCAGGAGACGTTTCAATAGTACCATCATCATCATCTTCATTAGCGGTGTTCCAGTCATATATAGTCAGGAGGCGTTCCGATAGTATCATCACCATCATTAGCAGTGTCCCAGTTGTATATCGTCAGGAGACGTTTCAATAGTATCATCATCATCATCTTCATTAGCGGTGTTCCAGTCACATATAGTCAGGAGGCGTTCTGATAGTATCATCATCATCACTAGCGGTGTTCCAGATATATATCGTCGGGAGGCGTTGCGATAGTATCATCATCATCATCGTCATCACTAGCGGTGGTTCAGCTTTATATCGTCAGGAGGCGTTTCGATAGTATCATCAACATCATCATCATTAGCTGTGTCCCAGTTATATATTGTCAGGAGACGTTTCAATAGCGTCATCATCATCACCATCATTAGCAGCGTCCCAGTTGTATGTAGTCAGGAGGCGTTTCGATAGTATCATCATCAACATCATCGTTAGCAGCGTCCCAGTTGTATATAGTCAGGAGGCGTTGCGATAGTATCTTCATCAACATCATCGTTAGCAGTGTCCCAGTTACATATAGTCAGGAGGTGTTTCAATAGTATCATCATCATCATCACCACTAGCAGTGTCCCAGTTATATATAGTCAGCGGGCGTTTCGATAGCATCATCATCATCATCATCATCATTAGCGGTGTTTCAGCTATATATCGTCAGGAGTCGTTACGATAGTATCATCACCATCATTAGCGGTGTTTCGGCTATATATAGTCAGGAGACGTTACGATAGTATCATCATCATCATCATCATCACTAGCGGTGGTTCAGCTATATATCGTCAGGAGGCGTTTCGATAGCATCATCAACGTCATCATTAGCGGTGTCCCAGTTGTATATCGTCAGGAAACGTTACGATAGTATCATCATCATCATCATCATCATTAGCGGCGGTTCAGCTAAATGTCATCAGGTGACGTTTCGATAGTGACATCATCATCTTCATCAGTGATGGCAGGGTTCCAGTTACACATCAGTCGGAGATAATTAGGCAGATCCCATCATCATCGATGGCAGGATTCTAGCTGTACACCATTTGGAGAAAATACACCGACATCCCTGGCCAGGGGCTAGGCATATCCCTACTGTCCAGATCCACCTTTCCATCTACTAATACGAGGGGTCATGGCCTCGTGAAACCACATGGCAACCAACCATTACAAGTATTTATTTATGTATTGTATATGTAGTATATGTATGTATATTATATTTTATTAGTATGTATCTATTCGTACGTAGTGTATGAGGGGGCTCTTCACGGGTGGCACAACACCCGTGCGGATGTCTTCCCTCGTCTGGAATGGATTGAACGTATTGATGCATACCAGATTATAATAAGTACTACCTGGGAGGGTGGTTGCAGTCACTGTAGTGTCGCGAATGGCCAATGGGCTGCAGTTGCTCACAGGCGAGGGTTGGGGAGCCTAGGAAACTCCCCTTCCCCACTCGCATATTTTTGACTTGACAGGTGGCCCGGGACCATCTTTACAGTAGCTTCAGTATATATACCGTAGTTTAACTTAGTTTAACCTGGAGGAGTTGGAATTCGGGGGGCAAACTGGCTCTGAGCCCGGACGCCAGACACTGACGCGAGGGATGGTGCGGTACTTTGCACAGAAGAGGCCCAACATGAAAAGGCGCATCCAGGCTCAGGTCAACGTATCCGGAACTCGTGTCGGGAGAAGGAAGATGGGATCAGTCACCGATGAGCCTTTGGGTATGGAGGGGCCGAATTTAAAGCAACCACATTTTCCGCGTACACATACATTTACACATACCTTCTACAAACCCCTTATCCATTAGAACCCAACGTACCACTAGAATGAGACATAGGGCCAGATACAGGTGACGGAACTTAGGCCGGCTAGTAAATAAACGTAACAATGTAATTGATATAAAGATAATGCAGAGTAAATATAAAAGATCGTAAGGAATAAGCACAGCGAGATAAAGGCGGGAGATAAAATTATTAATCAGCGAGGGCGTCGAAGACGGAATCACCCATAGGAGCGGCTACGAAGGACTTGAGGGCTTTCAGGGGATCTATGTACTCTATATGTGCATGCGCATGTGATAACGGCACGTTACTAACCTTTCCAGTGGATGGCGGTCGATCCCATACAGGTAGGACAATGGGGGATCGAGCGGAGAGGGCGTGGGAGCAGAGGATCGCGCACTCTGGAAGCGCAGCTACACCAGATGCAGTGGTTTCAGTCCGTAGGAATGATAGGTAAATAATATAGGGCCACGGAACATAGTATGTTTAGCAATTGCACCGTAGGGCTTAATTGACGTTCTAGGTAGTTTTGGTTGCGTTTTCCATGAACATTCACGAACTTCATACCCCAGTATTTAATTTAAGTTTAGCTTGCGATAGGGTTACCACAAAACCAATTCATCCCCTATAGTTCGAAACAAAAAATTACACAACGTGAACTGGGGAGGTCTTGAATAAAGCGAGGGTGTTTGGAAATACTACGTTAAAAACCGTAGAGCCTTCATCCGACGTAGATAGATAGCTTGTTTGCCTCTAACAAGGCGTAAACTCAGTTAGGAGTAGGATCGAGCTGAAAGGCGAAGAAGAGGAGCCATCACAAGTTTTACTAATTAAATTAAGAAATTGATTTATTCAAATTTATGGACGTAACGGTTGAAAAAGGAGAAATTTAAATAAAACCTTATAAATAGAAAAGTTTAAAAATATACACAAAATTCGAATGCGATTACAGAAATTGATACCGAATTGATATTTTCTCCGCCGCTTCCACCATAAAAATACTTCTTCTAAAATTACATTCTTGGAGAGAAAACGCCTTTGGTAATGAAATTTCGCTAAAATTAACGGACCCGAAGGGAAAATAAATTAATTTACGAAAAATTCCTCTTCTTAATTCAATGATAGGTCGGTGGTTTTATTTTTCTTTCATTCTTGATGGAAAGGTCTTGGCATACCTGTACAGATAATATATACCCGGCATGTATACCGTACATTAATTCATGTAAGAAGAGTTACTTAAAAACTTAATTTATATATTTATTCAAATCGCAAAACAAGATATATCGTATCACTATATTTATAAAGCCATTAATTACTATAATAACTTACCTATTGAGATACGATGCATCAGTAACCTCTCAGAGCAAATCAAAAAAATTAAAATTTTCCTAAAATCAAACTTAAATTCATAAATCATTTAAACTTATAGCTTTTTTCAAGATAACTCCTATACTTTCATTATTAATTTACCTTTTTACTGTATTAATAAATAACTTGTATACACTATGTACATATATATTATAACAAGGAAGAAGAACTGTGGCACCCTCATCAGACTCAAGAGTTTCTCTTCACTGATGAGGTCTACATGATTACCAAGTATTTAAAAAAAAGTTCAATCATATGTGTTATATATAAGAACTGTATTTGTACCATAAACTAAATAAATAAAAAAATCTTATACTAGCTGTACCCAGCGTTGCACGGCTTAAGGATAAATAAATTTGTAAGGGTGAACAATGGTTCGATTCGAACGGTATAGATTTGTATCGAAAATAGACAAATATTAAAGAAAATAGAAAATAGACAATTAGACAAATATATGCCAAAACTGTCCTAAATTACATGTACAAACACAAACAAATACATTTCACACAAACCCAAAACACTATACATACACGCAGAAACAAAGATGCTATTCAAGTCCCAAGAGCGCGAACCACGTATGGACAAAGGAACTTCAAACACTGTAAGGTGTCAAATTTAAGTTTATACTTTATATTTTTAAAAATTAAATAGCGCCGAAAAATATCATCCCCGCGCGCCCGTTCTAGCCATTCGTGGTTTGCAAAGAAACATCTTTTTCGACCTTTTCGGCCGTTATTGTCCCTTACCCCGCAGAATAGCTACCCCTCGTTGCACCTACAAGCTGTTTCTTCACACATTCCAGAAACTTCCATATGCTTCGTTTTAAAAGCACACATGTGTAGCGTCCCACGCGCTCATCCGCAGTTCAAGGGAAGAAACGGACCACAGAGCATACGCAAAAACATAATTTTTGCGCGTCCCCGCTCGGACGCGGGAGCGCTGATTCAACTTACAAATAAATAAGTTTATTTTAAACAATTTGTATGGTGACGCAATCTATTCGCGATCGTCAATCTGTCGTTCTGCCGCCCTCTGTCTCGTCTCCAATCGCGCGGGCTTGCCGCCCTGCCGTTCTCCTCTACAGCCACTGCTGCAACCTGCCGCCCTACCGACTCGCCTTCGCTTACGCGGGCAATCTGCCGCTCTGCCGCCCTCCCCCCACAGCCACGGGTGTAACTCGCCGCCGTCCCGACTCCAGGCGCGGTCCATGACGTGAGGCGGGCCGCCCAAGCGGTACGCCTCGTCCCCCGACGGGCCGACGCAGGTGATAGTCCTAGTGAAACTCTCAAGTAAGACAAAGTGATCCATTTGTTTTTATCCATGTATTGAAGTGTGACCTTTACGAAATGGTCCCGACCATAGAAGAAATTATCAAACAATATTAATTTTTATATTTGTAAATTATCTTTTTTAATTTTGTAAATTGTAAAATCGCCAAAGTTTTCATAAATTTAATGTCCATACAAATTAGTGTTTCATTTGTGGTCAACTGATCGATGAACTATAATAATACTGAACCCACCCTACACCTGAGGTATAGAGAGTCCGCCTACCCACCTAGCCGAGGCATAAAAAACTGTAGGTGAGTACTGCTCCAGGTATCACACGATACTTAAATTATTAGAAAGGAGCCATTTCTTCCACGCATCTATTACAACACATAGGCCCGAAACTGTATAATACAATGCTGGAAAGGGTATCACAAATTAACAATCCGAAAAATGTAAAAACAACTATTAAATTTTGGGTAAAAGAGATGGGTCGACCAGCTATTGGGAAACTCATCCAAACAAATTGAGAATTAGAAAAATTGAGATTGTATTAGTGTACATTTAGGCGATTATAAATCTTTTTTTAAAACTTATTTGTTCAAAATGTACTTTTTGTTTTAACCTATTTTGTATAAATGTACTTACATATAAGTTATAATTGTAAACTTTGCCTGTCTCAACACAGAGCTCTCTAGTGAGACAGGCATAGTATAATTTAACTCAAACAAATGTAAAAGTAAAGAAATTAAATAAAAAATAAATAAAAATAAAAATATATCAGGGGGAGGGGAAAGGGTAGAAGGGAAAAATGTTACCTATGAGTCCTAAAGCATAAGTATGCAAAATTTGAAGCGAATAGGACAAACGGTAGAGATTTGTATAGTAAACACATAGACAGACAGACAGACATTGAGTTTTATAGGTATAGATATATCTTACATACAAAAATTCAGCCTGCTTCGTTTATGTCTAAATAGTCGGCCGATTGACTTTTTGAAATTTTGAAGCAACGTTGCATTGTAATACGCACGTATTTTTTTTTCTTAACTCAAATTCTGTGATTAAAAATCTACACCGTTTGTCCGATCTGACCAAAATATCGCATCCATACTTATTCTTTAGGAGTCGGCGGGTAACACCTAACATTTCCCCTCTCCCCTTTTACCCCTCCCCCAGCCCATGATAAATTTACTTAACAAATCTACACCGTTTGACTCAAATTATGCATATTTATTCTTTAGAACCCGGCGGGTAACGTAAGCGACATTTATCCCCTCCCTTTTTACCCTTCTTGACATATTTTCCATGCAAATCTTCAACTTTTGACCGACCTGACTCGGAATTTTGCATTCTTATTCTTTAGAACCCGGCAGGTAACATAGGCAACTTTTTCTCTTCCTCCTTTACCCCACTTCCTTCTCCCAATATATTTTATAAACAAATCTACACCGTTTAACCGGTCTGACTCAAATTTTGCATACATATTCTTTAGGACCCGACGGATAACATAGACAACATTCAACCCCTCTCCTTTACCTCACCCTCTTCCTCTGATATATTTTCTGTACAAATCTACATCGTTTGAGTGATCTAACTCAAATTTTGCATACTTATATATCAGGACACGACGGGTATGAAAAGCGAAATTTCTCCCTTCCCCTTTACCTTCTCCCGATATATTTTCAATGCAAATCTGTACCGTTTGACTGATCTAACCCAAATTTCGCATAATTATTCTTTAGGACCCAGCGGGTAATAGACGACATTTTCTCCTTTCCCTTTACCCCATCCCCTTCGCCGATATAATTTACATACAAATCTACACCGTTTGACCGATATGACTCAAATTTTAGGACCCGGCGGGTAACATAGGCATTACACATTTTCTCCCTGGACATTCCATCCATCTCAGCTTAAATTAAATGGAAACATTGTTAAAACAATTAAAAATAGAGATTTTGCAAAACAATGGAACGTTTGTGCCCCCTCCCCCCCACAAAATTATTTTTTAAATTAATCCTAAACCCGGTAAATGCCGCTTACGCGTACGGAAAAGCTGGTATTATTATATAACTGACCGTACACCCTTGAAAAACCACCGGAAAAAATAATTGTAGGGTTTTGAAAATTATTGAATATAAATTTTTTTGCGGTTTATTAACGTTATTTGCTTATATAATTTGGTGGGCCGACCCTTGCGTGTTGCTTTAGCTGTGCGATGATTACACGTGGCAAATGCATTTGTGATAGAACAAAATAGAAATAAAAAGGTGATTTTAACGTAGTGAACATTGACGAAGTCTCGCTTATAAAAATTGATCATGTGAGACAATCCAATGACATAAACACATAATATCAATAACGATTAAGCTCATCGTTAGAATATTCTGGATGTCTCAAAGCTAGTAGCAAATTATACAGGTAGATTCCTGCCTTGATAATGACTCTAAAATATTTTTTCTAAATTTCTATAAGTTATTATAATAATAGTTCAAGTTTTTGCAAAGGAATAAGTCAGAAATATTGAAAAAAATTTATATTGCATATCTCCATAACTATTGATATATGGTTATGGTTGCTTGAACATTTTTAACTGATTATCTAAGGCAATAATCTGTCTGTAAATTTTTTGATACTAGCTATGAGACACTGTGTACAGATTATGTTTCTTACTTATTATCGATTTAAATCTAGTTCCCTCACTTCAAGGTTTTATTCGAAAAAACACAAAGGAAATTAGCTTAAATTTACTCAGAATATTTTTGTGTTCAAGGAAAAAGAATTTTATAATATTTTCTGTATTGGGATTTAGAAAATATACAACCATAATTTAAATAAATTTATTCCGAAGTCGGCCGAAAAATGGATTATTGTGAGGGCTTTTATTCATAAATAATAACTGCGACGTCTGCGTAATGTCTATATTTTTCTTTCATCATAGTATTGTTCATATTATATCTACAAACTTCTAGTTACCGCAGGGACTCAACAGAACTAGAAAAATAGAACTTTATAAAATATTATTAACACTTTTATTATTACCAGTTACAACTGGAGTAAGTTGATTTTTTAATGTACCTACAGTCGACCACGTAAAAGAAATATAAAAGTCCATAGATTAATGTTGTATAATATAACAAGGAATGAAATAATATTAAACACATCTTAATAATAATAATGACCCTCTCCGTATTCTTTTTCAGCTGAAACAAATAGGTGGTGAAAATAAATTATCTTTTCTTAGATTTGTCAAATTTATATAAACTTTGTGACCCCATATTATAAATAAAAAAAATAATACTTTATTTAATCCAAATTCATAAAAACTCTGCATGTTTGGAAGCGATGCCAAAAAAACGATTTTCAGGACATGAATGATATCCCTTCTGGACGACGCCTACCGGGAAGACCACCGAAAAGGATAGGGATAGCTGGACCTCGTAATCTAGAAGAAAAAGAAGAAGAAGAAGAAATATACTTTAACTGATTTTCTAGTATAGACTGAGGGCTATGGTGGGAGGGAGTTAAAAGCGAGTTCGTTTAGAGTAAACAATATATTTTATTAAATAAATATAAATAGAAACTTTAAACATCAAAAATGGTTAAATATAATTATACAACTTCGCTTTGTATACAGGCGTCAACTGACGTCAACACGTTGCTTTATTACCTAGCGTGAAGCAGTCATATACCTTTGTCGCTTTCTCGCATAGATATCCCTGACGTGAATCAGTATTCAACACATTCTTGAAATGCCTTGCCAATGAAATAGATCTGTAAATTTTATCAATATATACATATGAGACACTGAGGTACCATGAGGCGGCCGTACTGGCAGTAACACGTGAATAGGCTGGATAATACAAGAATTTACCATGTGGTCGCTTATTAACGCCTATGGGATATCGCATGCCATGCCATGCCGAAGATCATCAAAAAGATGGAAACATAGATGGTGCTATACTTCTAAAGAGGACGGCACCCGCTCAGTAACAGATCTATGATCTAGAATTAGAAGAATACATAATATGAGGTCGTTGTGGGGTATATAATTGAAGGTCTACATAATATAATACCCTATTTACTACAGGCTATAGAGAGCGGCTACGCTACTTCCGCTATCGGTCTAGCAAGAGTTTCCCTCACAGTTGGTAGTTTACAGCAGCCATATAAACATCTTCAGAAGTCAAGTTTTCTGGTACTGTGTAAGGCATGGGAATGAACGTATAATTTTCCAGCATGCGCATGCTGTTGATATCACAATGAAAAATAATAATCTTACAGGTACGATTGGCCAATTTTTTTCATTCCTCTTTCTGTTTCACTTTTTATTTTGTTGGTTTTCATCTTCGGGTGGTTTGGACATGTAAAACTTAAGAGGGAGAAAAATATTGCGAAAGATGCTTTGTATTTAACAGGCATAAAAAATAACAACATGCGAAGACATGTTCGTAGGGCCGTCGTATAAAAAGCTTCGTCTCTGTAAGACTTCTGTAATTTGTCTTATTTGATTGATCATCCCTCTAGGGATAAAGTGCGGTAACTATGTTCTTACAGCAAGCCTACACATAAAAAATATTGTTAAAATATATACTGATATATAAAAGGAGTTTAGAAATTTAAAATACTGATTTTCAGGTATATTCTAAAATATACTTTAAAATAATTCGTAAGAATTTCATGCATACATTAAAAAGTATATTGCTTATAATTAAATTATAAAAAATGTAGAGATAACAGTATCAGCTACGAAAATCTATGTATACTAACTAGTTAATAAGAAAAGACTAGAGATAACTTTAGCAGAGTTATATCTATAGTTACAAATATAGAACTTTCAAAAATTTTATAATGTATGGATATTCTAACGATGGAATTAGTGAATGTAGCAGTATGTCGAGTTATAACTTGAGCCAGTTCATACAGGTTATAAACCCTAGGCCATCTATAAAAATACTTCTTCACATGTTTCACATATTCATAGCGTCGTGTCTGTGAGGTTTCTATATTTTTTTTAAAGATAAAAAGCATACATACATACATACATATTTACATACATACATACATAAATATAAATATTAGATATAAGCCTCTCATCAACTGTCTAAATCGCTATGTATAAAAAATGCCTGTTCTGAGGTTGTCTTTATTACAAAATATTTCGTTTGAAAGCAAGTACAAAAAAATCATGTAAAAAATATTATATATGTAAAAATAAAAAAGTAAAATAGCAGATGCAAGAAAAAACGTAAGAAAAAAAATACAATCAGTATTTGTACAGCTCGTATGGGAATAACGATATTCACGTAGGTACACAAAATATGAAAATGCTTAAAAAATAGAATAAACACAAATGCAAAGTAAAGAACCAGAAAAAACACATACAGATACACAACAAAAGTAACAAGCTGGAATAAAACTTGTAAAAGGAGAAACGGAAATCCACAGTGGAATAACAATCAAGAATGTAAATTCGTAACACATAAAAGTAACGAACAAGGTGAAAATAATTCAAAATACAAAAATAAGTGAACACGATCATTCTACTCCTTATTTCATACAAAAAATTGGCACATCTAAAATAACAAGCAGAAAAAATGCAAAACAAAACATATGAACGCAAGAAATATAACATATCGTCAAGAGAGTCTAAAAATGGTAACTACGCATTTTCTAAGTCTCTCGAACAGTCCGCATGAAATTAGAATCAGCCACCCTTTTCTCGAAAAAAACATAAGACACTTGAAATATTGAGAAACAAGCCAAACGTTCTCGTCGATCGTTCGCGGAACTAACATTTTTTGTATTAAAGTAAGGACGAACGCGCACGAGACCAGAGTTGTTGTGACATTTTTACGATAACACAGATAAAAGCGAAACCCTGCGGCGGCTCACCGCGACCAGCAGTGTGAATAAGCGACAGTTATCCGGCGCGAGCGAGTACTTACGTGCGAAACGATATATCAAGCGATGGACGCAAAAAGTGCAGGGAATATTCTCGTGACGTGAATAGTACGAGCCTGTGTCTAAAATTCTAGTGTGAATTTGACAAAATTGTTCTGATTAAATACTTTGCGTGATAAATAAAAGTTAAATCGTTTTTAGTGCTCCATTTGCCTCTTACAGGCACGGTCCGATGATAATATGTTTACCAGGAATTCAGAATTGGTATTATTTTCACCAGAATACTAACTTAATTACCTACACTCGATGACCAAATACTGGTCAGTTCACATTGGAGTAGGAAATTTAAAACTATTGTTTTCAAAGTGCGTAATAAAATAACTCGTGTGATTTTCACCATTTGCGACCGGCATAATATTTCAAAAATGAATGTGGTCTACCCGCAGAGTATAAAATTGTACAGAGTTGAACAAAATCCCTTTTTTAGGCCAGGGGACCGTGGAACAGTGGAAGTATTACGTACCCACTTTACATAACTTTAAGACACATTTATAATTCATTTTAAATATTTTTTACAATAGACTTTTTCTTAATTTCGTTAAAAACGCCTTTTTATCACCGGGATTACTTATTTACTAAGGAATTATAGCTTTTAGAGTATTTATTTTGACCTTTTCATGATTGTAACAATTTCGAGGCTCATAGTAATTTGCTTAAATAAGTCAAACGAACCAAATGTGCAACCAAAACGGGAACAACGAATGGGGACCCACCACTTTCCCAGGGCCGTTCTATGAGCTGACGGCTCCCATATCGGCCCTACTCTTGCGTCGCCAGGTTGACATTTTTCTTATTTAAAGCCATCCCCGTGCGACGCCCGTGCCAAAACGGGAACATGAAATATCTGTGATAACATGTCTGTGGCTTCACCACAAGTAACGCGAAGAATTCCCAAATAAACAGCGACCTGCACATACACGTGCCACCTGGCGACAGATTATTTACTTCAGCCGCCCTGGCAGCACTTATAAGACCTCTTAGAAATAAAAATATTTTAACTATAATACTTTATTATCATTTTGCATCAAATATGAATAATATAAAAAAGATTTCTGTCTCGGTTACTTTTGCCTGATCTGTGATATGAAACCGCGTTGGCCACATCCGTACATGATTTCGGAATCCGTTGTGAATAAATACAATGTAAATTTGCGAACAATACCGCAGTGTACAATTTGTATCCACTTCAGGGGTACCCACCACCCACTTTAGGGGTACCTTGATTTGGGTTGGCAGCTTTTGAATCACGTGTATGGTGATCATTTTTAAATGATTTTATGACCATATTCTGATTGCAACATTTCATAATTCTGCGTATTCGATCCCCAACAATAAAATATTTCTTTACACAAAAAATTAGCCATTTGTAATGTGATGTATAATATGTTGATTTCTACTAGTACAATCATATCGTAAAATTAAAGGCTTGGGTATATTATCGTGTCCAATATTGCCAATAAACCTACCCCTGAGCTTCATTGTCTTGCCGCTGGAGTTGGCCGGTGAGCCATGATGTCGGGCAACCCGTGACAGGAAAGGTATTCATTTGACAGGTGATTAGTTCGTATCTATCAGTTCTTTCAGTCGTAAGCGCGGTATCGTAGCATTTTGGTATTATATATTGTAATGAAATGGTATGCAGAAGGAAATGCTCACTTTCGGAATCCGTTGTTATATGTCACTTTAGGAATTGTAATATGTCACTTTTGAAGAACACTATAGACAACTAGATCTAGAATACCCTACGGCACTATAGGATTATCTACAACATTTGGAAGACATATAACAGCTTACAACAGCCTAGAAGAAGACTTTTAACAGAAGAAATTATAACAGCCTAGAAGCGCCGGAAACCTTCTCCTAAACGCTAGTGAGGAAAATAATCTTCTCGAGGTTGCGAAAGACCAGAGTATTACGTATACCTTACATAAAGTCATCGATTGCAGTTCCATAATATAAATCCTCCACCTTGCTTAGAATTCCTATATCATCGAGCACTCTTCACAAACATAATAGAAACAGGTCTTACGTTTCTATTATGAAAGAGCCCAACTGGCATCTACTTGTGTGTAGCGAGGCGCCGTGTGGTGCGGCGCGTAGTCAAGAAAGCGATACCACTATTATCAGCTATAACTTTGTTATTTTTTTTAATGTTTGCTTGAAATTTTCACTAGATATTTTTGAACCTCAAGCTTCAAGAAAATGCAAAAATTTAAGCATCGATTTTTTCGAAACGTCTAGGTAGGTATTCTCCCTTAAGTTTAATAACATTATTGAAGATGATGCGTTACCAATGTTGCCATCAAAAACTTTCTAATCAATACAAATAAATAGTGAAAGTAAACTTTCGCAATATGCAATAAACGAGTAGGATGCAAGATATAAATATAAAATAAAATCTTTATTAAAAATTCGGATAATATTTATAAAAATTGTATTGATAAAACTTTTTGATTATGTCACTGCACAACTATTTTATGACTTTAATATTCCAAATGAAAATGTTTATAACAAAATAAAATGACCGAACATCATTTACAAAGATAATTTTATTCTCAAAATCCATTCACCAATTCAATTTAATTCATAAAATAAACATAAAATTATTGAAAAAAAAATATTTAAAATAAGAAATTAAATGAGGCAATCAATAAAATGCTCAAATTAAATAAGAAATAATAAAATAATTAATATTTTAAATATTATTTAAAGAATGAACTAACGGTTAGGAATTTTAACATCTAAGTATGTTACCATTTAATGAGATATTTAGTTTGCCGGTTTCATGACGTACCCGTTTTTTCGTCAGAATAACAACTAAACTAGCATATAAATTATACCACAACCATAGTAACCTTCACACATTAATACTTTCACCGAATATTCATCACTTGCGTGTTAATCTGACCGAAGGTAGGTATGTGAAGTGAGTTAGCGCACACCACACGCCGACACGAGAGGATTCTTCTGGAAAGGCGGGAATCCTCCTCAAACACTGCACAACTCACCAAAATATATTGCCAGCCAAACGTAATATTCATTTTGAAAATAGACATTTTTCTCTTTTTTGTACTGAATTGTAACATGAGGGTGAACTTTAACTGACTGAATTTATGTCGATTGAGTGAGTATGTTAGTCAGTTATGTAAAAGTAGTTATTTTTTCTACGAAATTAAATGGCAGTCTACGTAGAAACATCTATCTTTATCTTGCCAGCCGAACTTAACATTAATTTTGATAAAAATGTACTTATATTTTACCATTTTTGTGACTCTTTAAAAAATATGGCGCGCAGCCAGGCCGCCTGGATCGCCAGGCGAAATGAAGTAACGAAATGAAGAAGTCTACGCAAATGAAACGATAACTCTACGGAATATAAAAGTCGTAAATATTTTAAATGAGACAAATCAGTTTCAAATAAAAGTCTATTTAGTCGGGAAAATTACCCAAACGAGACACTTAAATTTTATCCCTTTATACAGCGCGGCGTATTTTAAACCATTAGGATAATTTTTTTTTTAATTTTCCTATATTTGGTTTTTATTTTACACTAGCTGCAACCCGTCAAAACGTTCGCATCTTTTTTGCCCTAGTATAAATTTATAATACTTTTTGGCGGTCCATAGCAACATGCTTGAAGTAGCCGGTTCGAGTTTGCTGGACCGGGGTTCAAACCCCATCTCCGGCCGTTTAATTTCGCCTTTGTAGCCGTGAATTCGAATAAAATTACGAGCGTTACACGAAGTAACGAGGATAGACAATGATAACTCGAACAACATATGTTTGATATTTGACAGCTCTGTGCAACTATTGGCTTTCGCTGACGATATCGACATAATTGCGAAAACTCCTGATACTTTACGTAATATATTGATAAATCTTGAAAGTTCTGCCAAAAACATAGATCTCGTAGTAAACCAGCAGAAGACCTTATACATGGCCGCAGGATGCACCCAAAAAATCCCAACTCTCTCGTGTGGAAGTCAAAATTTTGAAACGGTACCAAGATTTAGATACCTAGGCTCCCTGATAACAAACAACAATAATACTATAGAGGAGATCTAGAAGCACATAGTTAGCGCAAATCGCTGTTTTTTCCGCTTACAAAAGCAGATAAAATCTAGAGTGATATCCAGAAACACCAAGATACTAGTGTACAAAACGCTTACTAGACCAGTGTTTACGCACGCAGATGAGACGTGGGTACTAACTAAGAGGAATGAGCGAGCAATGGACGTTTTTGAAAGGAAAAATTTGAGGCATATCTTCGGACCGGTTCTAGAAAATGGATTTTGGCGCGGACGTTACAATAATGAGCTCTATACTCTGTTTAAGGAGCTAAACGTGACAAAATTTATAAAACTGGGAAGACTTTGGTGGCTGGATCGTATGGAGAGAATGACCGAGCATCAAGCACCAAAGTCCCTGCTGAACTTAAGACCGATAAAGCGAAGGAGCTTACGAAGGCCAAAATTAATATGGAGCAACATTTTTGCCTCGGAGCTTCTGAACTGGAGAGAGCGGGCACTAAACCGAGATGAGTGGATTAAGACTCTTGAGGAGGCCAATACACACCAAGGGTTATAGAGCCAAGAGGATGATGACTAGATATACATCGTCAAAACTGAGGGATGTTTTACCTTTGAATTTAAGATTTAAATTTATTAGGTAAACATCATATACTTGTCTATATGAAATATGCTAGGATATAAGTTTACTTGTACTATACTGTTTGTTTACACTCTTACATATACCACTAACTTTTATCTGCTTTATTTCTTAAGAAATAAATAATTGCGAAACATAAAATATAAAATAATTTGTTTTACATTTACACAAATTACAATGTGAATTAACCGTTTTTGTTATTTTAAATGATCTATGATCTCTTATTGCAGAAAATCTACTCAATTTGCTTAAGTTTTTCACAAAATGCGTAAAACGTAATGCGTAATGAAATACCTACTTTCCCGTAAAAAATATGATTCCTTCTCCATGTACATCTATAGTATATCTAATCTGTATCTTCTTCTTTCTTTTAAGCAGACTTCCTATACATAATTTTTATCTTGTGTCTTTCTTTAATTCACATTTTTTCTTTTGTCCAAACCTCGTATATATGTATGCAGATGTATTGATCACATATCTTTATGCTATACATATGTACATCTTTTTTACTTCCTATTATTCTTATCTCTTCTCCTTTTTACTAAGTAGATTTGTCCTTTCCTATCCATTCCTTATTCCCCTTTTACCTTTTATTCCTTAACTTTTAAAACTTTCACTTTTTTTGTTTTTTTTTTGTACAACTCAAGTTTTTGTTACTATATATTAATAACGTGTTAATTCTGTGGAAACTTGTAAGATGGTCTCTATACTATTCAATAATCATGTGTAATCTGATTTTATATGTACTGTTAGTTTCCCACGAATAAATAAAATAAATTATAAATAAAATACTTATCTTAAATACGTATATTTTTGGCACTTAGTGCTTTATTCAATTCAAGCATTCATAAATGAAAAAGTCAAGTATAAAGGACGCCTGAGTTCTCGTATCGAAGAGGTGTGAATTCGGCACTCGAATATTTATGGACACATAAGAATTCATTCTGTCCTATAAAACAGACAAACGGCTTGATGTGTCCACCGTCCAGTCAACGAACTATGGTCTTTGGCGCCCGTACGTGGAAGAGTAATGGCCGCCTAAAAAAACTTTATCCGAAAAAAAAACTAATTTTAAAAGTGCTTGCGTACACGGGAGCCGTATTTACGGGTATTATCATTCTGATGAGACGTTTTTTTATTCAGTTACAGTACCGCTGCTAAACTGGTGGCAGTAAAAAATTCTACATTTTATGTACGCCACTGTGAGTACTCGAGTAAGTGGTGGGATGGTGAATTTCTGGTCCAAAATGCAATACGCGAAATGTGGGGTATATTACCAACCCCGAAGAGGCAACGTTATCAAGTAAATGAGTAGGTACATCACAAATATTCTAAAATAATTTTTCCAAGTGATGTGAACGAAAAAATACTTATAATAAGTTTATATTATTGTTTACTCTGTAGACAGATCGTTATAAATTATATTAACCTTGTTACCTCAATTGAGTTTAATATATTTTATATTTATATCAAGTGACGAAAAAACCGATTTTTCTAAATATTTTTTTCGATATAACTAACTAACTTAGAACTAACTAACTAACTAACCATCACGATATTTCCCCGCAAGCGTAGGCAGAGAGGAAAGAACGCTGTATTTTTCGATCTTGGCACAGCACTTTTGCTTCGGCTACATTCATACATCTCCTCATGCAAGCTCTACGGTTGTTGAGGCTTTTAACAGATCCATCCTCCAATATTCGTAGTATTTGATCCTGCCAGATCTTTCGCGTTGCTGTTGCCTTCAACACTCGCCCCAATCATCCTTTTCTCGCTCAAGCGTTCTACATGACTAAAGCATCTCGGCACTCTTTTCTTTATTCTGTCAATCACACTACAGCCAGCATTACATTCACTTCTAATTCCATCACTGGATTAATTTCCTTTTTCGAAATGCCTTATTTAATTTCACTTTTTTATACATCATTAAACCTTGAAACGCCGGGCAATTACAGAATCGAGAGAACATTTCCAGCCAATATTTATTGGTCTCCGATAATTAGTCTCTGTTGGGTTTCCAAACCTTTTTTGTGACCCAAGAAGTAATGTTCGACTACTTCGTAATTCGGATACTCGGCCTTCAGCAAAAAGTAGGCCTTCCGTTCGCTTGGTTGCAAATTGTTCTCTTTGAAGTTAGGCATTTTTATCTTTTTTTCCGTACCATATAATACATCTTGTATCTCCAAAAAACTTTTGATTTAATATAATTCTTTTGTAAAGCAGAACATATATTTTAAATAAATATACTTTTTATCGTAATATACTGGAAGCAAAATACTGAATCTTCCTGTATTCAATGAATCTGTCGCGATGTTAAAAAGTAATCAAATTATAACGCTAATTTATGATGAATGATATAATACATTGAAAAATAATTTGATCGATACCTAAATTACTCATATTATCAGTAACTAGGGCAACTTGTTATGGAACAGGTATTTCAATACCTAGTCTAATGACGTGCTAAGACATCCTACCACCTTTTTTAAAATTATTAAATTCATTCTTAACTTTACATATTTAACTGACTCATTTGTTTAAATTTACATATGTAGGGTACAAAAACAATGGCAGTAATATAAAAAAATGAGTGCAGTCATACGAGAATTTAAAATGTACTGAATTTGAGATTTTTTATGGGAAATATAGCCTATAAATTAATAGGAAACATTATTTTGGAAGGGAGAGGTTCATAGAATCTAGCACTCAGTACATTTTAAATTATTCAAATTATTAATCTTCGATATCTGTATTCAAATTTTTTATTTTCATTTTTTTGGATTTTGCTGCCTTTGCTTTTATACCCCACATTTAATAAACTACGATTCCTCTGCGATAAAATTGTTGTATATATGTGTAATATATAGAAAGGCACAAGTTTGTCAGAATGGATGTTCACGATTAGTATTTTCACTTTATTTATTTGGGATTATTCATGATTTACAGGGGGTGTGATTAAAATAAGAATGTTACGGGTTAGTTGAGGTTACAAAGCTAAACGCGTTTAAATATTTCTGCGTTCTGATTAATAATGGGGAAAGCGCACAAGGTCTGAACCAGCGTCGGCTCGTTCATCCCTGCAGCTGTGATTGGTCGAACAACACCCGTCTTAGGGCCCGTCCACACTGTAGGCCCCAGATCACAGATTTTAATTATATTATGTCAATCGATTAATGATAAATTAAAGATATTTGGTCTTAAATGCAGCAATACCGATATTAGAAAAAAAGTAATGATATAAAAATGAAAGCTGGAATTGTTCTTCTAAAATCAAATCCAGTATTTTAAGTGGCGTTCTCAGTACGATTTTATCAAATCGTATCATTGGCATTTACCGAAGAAATAATGAGGCTCAATGTATATTATATATGTCTCACAGAGACGAATCTGCATTTTTATGGGAAAGTAGATATAGAAGTATTTGGGTGTACATAGGGCTTACAACCTTCTATGTACACCCAAAAACTTCTATACTTACTTTCCCATAAAAATGCAGTTTCGTCTCTGTGAGACATCTATAATATACATTGATTGATTAATGACGTCCCTGTGACAAAAATCTAGTACTGTTTGAACATACTCACAATTTTCTGAAATAATAAGGCGACTAGAAGCGTTTGGGATATGACATGCATTCCAGGAATATTCCAGAGGCATCATCAAGTTCATTTGACGTTTCGGGATTTTCCACGCCGCGTGAATTCACCCTTTAACTTCTTTTGCTTTGCCCATCAAAATAAAATTTTAAGGGCTGTTAAAATATTTTTTCTTGGCATCATTGAACCCTGTAAATGAGTTTCGCATGGCGCTGACAGGTCTAAAAGACAAATTAATTTATTTTAACGGAATAAAATAATGCCTTTGTCTCCTGGTGAAACGACGTTTGTACAAATTTTCAGTTTCAGTATTCAACGCTACAATAGTCAGGTCCTTTGTAAATTTTTGGTAGATAGATTTTCTAAACCCTACCGTTTAAATAAATAATCAGTGAATAAAAACATTTTTGAACTTTTTTCCACTATTTATTGTTCACTAGTATACCATACTAGTTTCAGCCTACTATGGCCATCTTCAGATAGGTACAGTAGTAAAATAGTATGTATCAGTTTGAAGATGACCGTGATAGTCTGAGACTGGTACAATTAATAAACAATAAATAGTGACAAAAAATTCAAACGAGTTTTCACCCTCGCTCACTTAATCTTAATTTCTACTAATAATTTTACGACGGATTGAAACATTAATATTTATTTAATCAACTATATTTATGATACAAAATGACCTTAATTATCAGTCTTAGTTCTCTCTTACGCAAATAATATAATCAGTTTTAGAAAAACTTGCAAGAACAATAATTGCACATAGAAACAATATGTTCCCGGCAAATTGGAATTTTGCACCCTTTTTTTTTCCAGAATTTATTGATTTATTATTGATACATACTGCAAAAATGCATATGCCAAACTGCACAGCAGTTTTACGGCATTGTTGCAGAAATTGGTGGTCATATGATGTTTTTGCAGGGCAAACTGTGACTTTTGAAAACATGTTGACTATTAACTTCCCAGAATCGTATCTCTTAACATATATTTTAATCAAAAATGCTTGAAAAATAATATTGTTCCTAAATATGTTAGTGTCAAAATTAAAAATAATAACAGCAAAACAGCCTTAAAAGTTTTAAAAAGTGCACAAAATCAGTGGATTAAAGAAGAAATAAAAACCTTTTTCGTCATTCGAAATAATATTAAAATGCATTTAAAATTATTACATACAGAATTGATAAAGTGAGGCATATCTCAAGTATCTAAGCCTTTAAAAAGAAATGTAAAATGGATAAACTCATATTGTGTGTGTATTACAAAGTAAAATAAAACATATTTTAAATTATAATGTTCCACCACGAAGAATCTGCCAAATCTTTCAATGATATTAATGTGGCCAGTAGGGAAAAAATGGCAAAATGTATAAAAAACTACACATTAAATACAGAATCGTATCTCTTAACATATATTTTAATCAAAAATGCTTGAAAAAAAATATTGTTCCTAAATATGTTAGTGTCAAAATCCAAAATAATAACAGCAAAGATTTCATCAGTTTGTCTGCCATTTCTAGTGCAAAAGACCTTCTTTTCATTGTATTTTTTTGCTATTTCGGATTGCATTAGAGACGTGGATTATATATTATGCATTCAATACAGACAGATTAAAGATGTTATAGAACAAGCACAGCAGCCACCGATTAGTCTTACGGCTGGTACTAGCTTAATCTGGTTTACAGTATCAACCGCACCCTTTATGGAATTGTAAAATTCTATAATTTCGGGCTTTTTTGAATTGATATTGATGGCAGATTGATCAAGAGTGGTAGAAAGAAGGTAAAAATTTGATACGAGTTTATAAGATACCAACGTATACCTATAAAACTCAATATCTGTCAGTCTGTTTTCTATAAAAATCCACACCGTTTGTCCGATTTGATTCAATTTTGCATACTCGTGCTTTAAGACTCAACGGGTAACTTAGGCGACATTTACCACCTATTATTTTACTCCTTCCCCTCCCCTGATATATTTTATATACAAATCTGTGCAGTTCAACCAATCGGACTCAAAATTTGAAAATTTATTCTTTAGAACTTGGCGGAAAACGTAAGCGAAATTCGCCCTATTC
This sequence comes from Agrypnia vestita, assembly GCA_016648135.1. NCBI lineage: Eukaryota > Metazoa > Arthropoda > Insecta > Trichoptera > Phryganeidae > Agrypnia > Agrypnia vestita. The sequence goes on from JADDOH010007680.1 coordinate 23,832, forward strand.
TTTTACCCCTTTCCTCCACTTGATATATTTTCGATGCAAATTTGTACCGTTTGACCGATCGAAATCAAAATTTGGAAACTTATTCCTTGGGACTTGGCGGGTAACATAGATGACATTTTCCCCTATTAATTTACGCCTTCCCCCTTTATATATTTTAGATGCCAATCTGTACCGTTTGACCGATCGAAATCAAAATTTGGAAAATTATTCCTTAGGACTCGGCGAGAAACAAAGGCGACATTACCCCCCTATTCTTATACTCCTTCCCTCCCCTTGAGATATTTTAGATGAAAATCTGTACCGTTTGACCGATCGGACACAAAATTTGGAAACTTTTTTCCCTTCCCCCTCATACCCATCCCCTGCCCATATATATTTTCTGTACAAATTTACACCGCTTCACCGATTTGACCCAAATTTTGCATACATATTCCACACCGATAAAATATGCCATATTTGTTCCCTAGTTATCCTATCCACTCCAGCCTTGATTCAATGGAAACATTGTTTTAATTTGAGGCTTTGAAAAACAATGGAATATTTGTTTACCTCACAAATTTATTTTCAACTTAACCTTTATTCCGTGCAACGCTGGGTACGAACAGCTAGATTTTTTTATAAAAGAATCAGTGATTATTTCACTTACGTATTATGAACAAGCCTTGTTAAGTTTCACTGAAGTAAAGGATAGGGCACACCTTGCAATAGATGTTCAGACGGACAGACGGACAGACGGACAGACGGACAGACGGACAGACGGACAGACGGACAGACGGACAGACGGACAGACGGACAGACGGACAGACGGACAGACGGACAGACGGACAGACGGACAGACGGACAGACGGACGGAACGGACGACTACGTGACGACGACGGACGGACGTACGACGGACGGACGGACGGACGGACAGACGGACAGACGGACGGACGGACGGACGGACAGACGGACAGACGGACAGATGGACAGACAAACAGGTGAAGCTCATATAAACCTGGTGAAATCGTAGAGAAATTTAACAGGCTTTTTGCAAGGTTTTTATAATTTTACTTGAGTTGTATTGAAGCCAATGGATTTTTCCTAATTGATATAAGTTACTGTAATGATAGTTTAAAGTTTTGCAAATAACAAGTCACAAATTTTGAATAATAAAAAACAAACTTTGATGTCGCATATCTTCATAAGTATTACTATTAGGTCATTGGTTTCTCGAACACTTTACAAGCTCTTTTACACCGTGTATATAAAATTTGTATATTCGATCTCTTTCATTAAAAATATATGTGTTCGGTAAAAGCATAACTAAATTTATGTCTATTTCACACCACTGCATTACGTATTCTGTTAAATCTACTTACAATTATTTATCTATGCGAGAATATATATAAATTTGATCTACAATATCTGTCACACTAGATACTAGACCAATAAATTACTAATAATCTGTGTAGAGACAGGCAGGTGTGGAACCTGCCTGAATGAATAATAAATACGCATATACTAGTAGATAACGTGTATTTGTATTTGATATAATATTGATGTTGTTACGAATGTCAGTGAGTAACAACAAATGAGAACACAAAATTGATATTTTCGAAACAATAAGCTAATATTTATTGAACAACAGAATAAAAATAATGATGCATGGGGACATTTTTTAATTATATTTGATGATTAATTAATTTTGTGTCTTAAATATTACAAAAAATATTATTAAAAAAAAACGATAGTGTTATTTTTTTAAGTAATATAGTGGAATTATCTGTAACTAAAAAATAATAATAAATAGTAAGTATTTATATTAAAGGAAACATATTCTTATTGTGAAGTTGCAATTTCAGAACAAAGTTCTGTGAATTATTAAACAATTTTTATTAATCAATTAGAAAAGACATACAGAAAAAATCAAATTAACGAAAAAATATTTTAAATGCCACCGGGACTCGAACCACGGACCTCCAATTCTATCCGGGAATGGCTCGTTTCGACATGGCACTCTGGTAAGTTAACGAAAATTTTTCAACCTTATATGTAGAAATTTAGATTTAAATTAAATAATTAAAATTAAATTAAATTTAGATTTAAATTTGGTAGAATTGGGGGTCCTTGGTCCGAGTCCCGGTGGCATTTAAAATATTTTTTCGTTAATTTGATTTTTTCTTTGTCTTTTCTAATTGATTGATAAAAATAGTTTAGTAAGTATCTAAATTATGTTTATGATTTTCACGAGTGTACGTTTAGTATGTAATATATGTATATATTTAGTATATTCTTGACGGTCTAAGGAGAACCGGGGGTAGCTAAGTCAGTTTTTTAGCTTCTTTTTATTTAGATACAAGTGTACATTGAAAATATAGTAATAAGTACAAAAAATGGTTGTTGTTGGCATTTTTGTTCTTAGTCCTCCTCACTAGGGGTTCCTGTGCTTGAGAAGACTAATTTTCTTTCTTAAATTCCTATGTTTTTTTTAGTACATTTTCCAATATGTCTGCATCAATTTCATTTAGCTATACTTTTTTTTTTTTAAACTCGTCAATCATTTCAATATTTTTCAAGGTTGGAGGAAGAATACTCTGGAGCTTAGTTGCAAAATAAATAAAACTTATTTGACCAACATTTGTGTTACGCGTTTGTACATTTTTAATTTCTATTTTAGTGCTTCTCGTATTAAATGTCGGATTTGTATTGTTTATGTTTTTTTTGTTTTTAAATTGCTGTTAAAGAAAAAAGTTAGTCGCTGCGTTGCTAAATTGCGCGACCGGGGTTCGACACCCACTCCAGCCGTATGTGTATTACTGGAATAGTAAATAATAATCTAGTGCATATCGTGGTCTCACATTTTCGTTACTTGATTTCGCTACATGCCCCGCTACATGCGCAACTTCCGTTACAATGAAAAATTTATCCTGACTACGCCAAAAGAAGATAACTTCAAAAAATATTTTTTTCCTACATTGATGTCCATAATTAAATACTAAAATATTATTAATTTAAAAATATATAATAAAAAAGTTTATTAATTTTACATTATAACTTCTTTGTTACTTTTGGCACAACTTTACACTCATTAAATTTTCGCTTAATGTTGTGCCCGAAAGCCAATGTCTAACACATTAAATTTATCTTTAGTCATAACTTAACTTCAGGATAAACTTATTAGTGCTTATTCAAATATAGTTCGCACTTGCAACGTAAATCTTTAAAATGCATTACCTCTAAAGTTCCAACACCCTCGCTACCAGCGCATATATCACAGATGCATTACATGTTTACCCGTACGTGTATACACTATATTTATAATCCTTGAATCGGCGGACGTGAGCACCCGAGTATATTTAAAAAGGATTTTTTGTCAAAATAAACATTTTTCCATCATACACCGACGGGGAAAAATATTCATGACATTAAGCGTATTGATACAACAAAAAATACATTATTATTATTTTTTTCCTATTAATAATTATTAGATTGGATAATTTAGAAATGTAAGAAATCAAGAAATGCAAATATAATTAATAACCAGTTAAATGTTATGTTAATCTATTATTTGATATTAATAAACCAGGAAGAGTAATAGATTGCCTCAAACCGTATTCCATTCCCTCTTAAAAATTCCTGGTATCATTGGAAAAATAATATTTTCTCGCAATTTTGAAATTAGTCATTAGTCAACAAATTTACAAATTATTCCGCAGAAAGTGAATAATCGTAAACTGTTTTAAATACCATATGCAGTTTAAAATTTACAAAGGCATTCATCCCATCCAACGGAAGCGATAACGGTTACGTAACTATCAACAATCTCCGACACGGCAGCCGATAATATCCGATTACAAAACCTCCCGCTCGGCCGTATTACGATATATAGACGGAGAAAATTAGCAGGTCGACAACCGTGGATTTCGGAGCGACCTTATTCTAAAATCACTCCGCGAAAGCACTGGGCGATTTAGCGACGATTTACGCCACTCCGGGGGGGAGTTATATGGGGTCAACGACCCGTTTCCCCACGTTCCATAACCACCGCTGACGACGACAGTTCGTACAGAAAAATACCACCGGCCGATATTTAATCACCAGCAATGCGTGTATGAAGAACGCTGACATCGAGCTTCGCACGCAGAAGTAGCAAACAGAGCGAGGTTGAAAATATGATGATGTAGTCATCAGAAATACAAAATGCTAACGCAACGCCTTACACGTTCGGGGATTTTGCGGATGGCATAATTCACGCAGACAAAGGAATGTAAATATGCTGACAGCCCCTCTTCTCAGACAGGTTTTTGTATACGTCCTAAACCAAAATCAGGATATAAAAGACGTAGTAGCGAAATTCCAGTTTAGTTCGTTTCCCTCGCCTCCACTATGAGGTCATGCTGCCCGACAACTGCTACTCGTAGAATCACCTAGCTACATAGCTCGTCTGTCTCTATGCCATACGAACAATCTCCAACCTGCAGCATCTACGACATATATAATAACATCATTCTAACTAGTCCATGGAAGATAAGATAAATGTTTTTTTTTTAATCGTTGATCAAAAATACTCATAAACTTTTAGATTTTCCAAATAATATAATCAAAACACGTAATTTTTAAGGTGTAATGTAACATTTCATAAAATATGTAGTTTTCAAATTGACGAACTTCCTACAAAAATTTATTTTGCAAACAAAAATAAATTATTTAACACCCTTACAAAAAGTTTTAAAAAAGAACAATCTTACTGATGTCATTTCAAATGTACCCTTTAAGGGTTGTTGAATATTTCATCTGAAAAATGTTTCAATAAACACTGGTGACTGCAGAAAAATTCCTCGTCGGAATTTAAAAAAAATAGCCTTAACGTGTTAATTTGATTTGACATTTTGTGATTTTGGAACCACAAGGTGCCATCTGACATTTTAATTAAAATTGTCTTTTTCTATTTAAATTCTCTCTAAATTCTTCTGCTAACTGTCTTACGAACAAGCAAAATATCCTAGTAGTTTACATAAAACAAGTAAACAATTTCTTCAACAGTCTTCAACGACTTTGTGGTAATTTTCTTTACTTTCACTGTTTATTAATAACGATTATAAAATGTTCTATACTAACGTGTCATATTAAGCTAAGTATGTTACATAAAATTACTGAAAATGAAGCGTTAGCATCGAAAACATCATTTTTTAAAGAAAATTGCGAAAAATAAACATTTATTAAATTATCGACATATAGGCATTAATAGAAAATTTAATCTTATAACTAACCAAATCTTTTAGCAAATAGTTACATTATATACTTGTTTTCATATTAGTTCTTAATTAATTATTCGGTTTCCATATATTTATTTTTTGATATAAAAATTAAAAAAATCAACACCCGATTTTTTCTGAGTTCTATTTTTTATTAAACACACACAAGATGATCGTTTCGGCTTATTAAGCGATTATCAACTAATAAACATAGATCTTACGTAGCTGTGAGTCTATATACCAATTATTTGGTATACATTTGGGAAGAACCTTAATTATAATACAAAGAATAGTCATTAGTTTTAAATAATTTAGTGCTTAACTTCTTAAACATCGAAATGTGGGGGATAACGTGGAAAATGCAAACGATAACATAGATAATACAAACAAATAAAAAAATTTGAATATATTTAGGTGGTTAAATAATAATCCTGAAATCGATGATTTGGGTATTATCTAGGCTAGGTCAATACAACAAGTGCAGATAACATTTTATTATTATTTAAGTGAAAGCAACAAAAAATCAATATAACTGATTTTTACAGGACAAATTTGTTCATTTTAACTTTTTTGTAAGCCTGTATATCACTAAAAATGATGTAGCATTAAATATATTTAGAGGGAGAACAGTAAATAATAATTTGTGCGTTATTAATATATTTCTTTAAATTTTTATTTATTTCTGACTGTTCCAAAATATTAAGTTTAAAACCTTTTTTCAAAAATGTTAATGAATTGGTTTTTTTTTTGGAGATGTATTGTGGTTATTCTTATTAAGTGTTTAGAAAATTGAGATGATTCTATTTTATTGTGAATGTACGATCTCTTATGTTTAATAAAACTGTATTAAATGATCTTTCAGTCTGACCAATATATATTTCGTCACAGTATAGTTAATATTTTGTACATTGTAGTTAATATATATATTTTTTAAAGTCTTTATTTCAAATTAAGTATTCGTTGCACCTTTAAAAACGGACCATTGGCCCCATAACATGTTGATTATCTAATTAATAATGGTTTCTGTTTATTAAAAAAACAATTAATTGTATATATGAATACCAGTAAATTTTTTGATTATATTTGGTTACATGGTTTGATTATACAACATGTCGATCTAGAATCAGTTCTCTTTATTTTTTTTCTCTCGGCAGAGCGGTTATGGTCGCTGATTGCGGTTGTGGTCACCCTCCTTTTTTTCACACACCCATACATATTTTGGATAAAATACTCCGCTAGCACCATATCTCTAGCGCGTACATTCGCTTAAGTACTCTTAAAATATATTTAGTACTCTAAATAATCCCAACTTAACGTAAATATCACGTGATACCCTGTTGTTCAAAGGTCACCATTTATTTATTCTACCTTTACGAGTATTTCGGATGATGGATGGTATTGAATTATTTTGTCAGATTTTTTCGTAGTACGAATGTTTGAAATAAATCATTTTCTTATTCCCTGTGGTACATCTGTGCAAAATTCGCTAACTATTCGGAAGGTCACAGGATGGATTCCCGGTGGGAAAAATCTAAATATTTTATTCCATGAAAAATAAAACGATTGCTTGTGGCTTGTTTTAGGTGTAAAATGTTGAGATCTTTTTTCAATAAATAGAGTGAAAACACAAATCATGTTACCACTACGTGAATTGAATAATAAATTTATATTTAATATTCAAGATGCGAGAGTAACAGAATCTCTAATCGACAGGTGAAGTATTGAACTGTTGCAGATAAGATCTTTTGTGCAAGAATTGCACTGGCTTCGTTTTACTGAGAGAGTAGAGTTTAAACTGTGTTGGTTGATGTAAAAGACAACTCATAACATGGTGCCTCTGTATCTTTAGGAGCTCTGAAATTGAAAGACGTCAAACTCTCAGATTAGCGTCGACTTCAGCGGTAGGAAGGGGTGGTGGTACCGGCAAGTCAGTAGCAGAAAACTAGGTTCAGCGAACGGACTTTTGCGGTGGCGAGCCTCAAAACGTGAGACTCTTTGCTCTCCCTGATAAGAAACACGGATTCAGAGACTTTATTTAAGAATAAAGTCAAAATTCACCTGTTTACAAAATCTTTCCCAGAACATTTTTAATATTCGTTGTTTTCTTTTATTATTTTATGATTTGGCTGTTTCTATCAACATATTTTCTTTTTCATTTGATTCTTCTGTACTTTAAGTATGTAAGAGTTTGTGGCATGTAAAGCGCCCTTGTGCTGAAATTTTCACAAAAATGGCGCTATATAAATAATTCCATATTATTATTATTGTTATTATAATTACTGACCTGTCGATTAGAGATTCTGTTACTCTCAAAACTCGAGCAGTAATGATAATACGGCCGGTAAGAATCTGTCGCATTAAGCAGGACTAGCGATTCGTATAACGCATTGAAATAAAGCCGGGAATTGGCAAAAAGGAATGAAACTAAACTGAATGTAGTGATAGTGCGATCACAAATGCGCACGTGTGGGAAATATTTGGTCGATACAAGCGAGGAATGAGAAGATTAGAAGTAAATGTAACGCTAAAAGTAGCGTCGATAGTAGATAGAATAAAGATAGTTTTGTTATTTGAAATGTATGAGCGAGGAGAGGATGGTAAAGAAATCATATGAGGCGAAAATTAAAGGCAGAAGGAAGAGAGAGCGTCTGTGCTTTGCCTCTCTGCCTACCCCTTCGGAGAAACAGCGTGATAGTTAGTTAGTTAGCAAGTTAGTAAGTTAGCTTTTCTTATGTTAATATCAGTTGTTCATTAACTGTTGATAAGTAGTTCAAATAGGATAACTGTTTATAAAAAAATGGGTGCGTGTATTAATTTACGCGCGTTACGCATTACTTAATAAACGCATACTTAAATAATGCATTACTTCTCACAGCACAATCGCCAAAATGCAATGAAATACAGAATTATATGAACCTGAGAAAGCGCGGGAGAACCACCCGCAATAACTGACAACTAAACAGATATCCGCAGATTACAGAACCCCTTCTGTAATTTGCGTGGGCAAAGAGACGGACTTCATTTAGTGCAGCGGTGTCATCTATCGAACTTCGCAGTTACCGAGATTAAGAACTATCGGAAGGATTTCGAAAATTACACTTTAAACGTGGCTTTGGAAGTATAACTTTAATAAGTGGGTAATAGCATATTATATTCACATACGTATGCATAAAGGTACCCAAAAAAAATTTTTTTTATGGGCTGTTCAATGGATGTTCCAAATTCTTCCGCTAGGTGCCTGTACTGGACATTTTTCTAGATCACTATTAGCCGAACGTAGTCCATGGTGAAAAATATGAACAATCAGTGTAATTTTTTTGTTTTGAGCGCTACTTGACGTGTTCGGTGGTGTTAGAATGTTCGATAAAAAAAAAACAACGTGTTATCGTCTATAGCTAGACCGCATTCAAAATAATGTGCGCAAAAAATATGTGTATTCCTACGATGCAAAGAATGAACATAAAAGAAAATTTTCTAGTAAGTAACCTTTTTTAAACTAAAAAATATATATTCATTTGGAATATCATATTGAAGAATGTAATACGGGCTTGCCAGGCAACTTTCCCCCCACTTTCCTCTTACCGGAAAAAGCTAGGGAATGGTCTTTTGATTGTGGTCGACCTGTTAGAAATCAGCAACAAAAACTGACGCATTTTTATTTGGAGGAAAAAATAAGTCAGTTTTTCTCGATTTATGGTAATGAATGGTTTTCTCAATTTAAAATTAGCCGATTGTCTATTGGAGATGAACCCCACACGAATGTCAACTGAACGGACTAGAGCGGATAAAAACATTCAAAAATCCATGATAATATTATGTCTAACCTTTGAAGAACAATCGATGAATTTGAGGAACCGATTGAAATATCCTAGAGTTTCACTGAAGATTTGCAAATGGAAAGTGCCGCAATATGATTTGTTTTGCGTGTGTTTTCCGACAAACAAAGAAATAAATTCAAAAGCTTTCCATATTCGATTGAGTATGTTCCAGGAATTGAAAGAAATGTCAGAAATCTAGAGATTGATAAAGTTGAAATATAGTGAGACGTGTCTCTAGTAAATTAAACTAGTAGATTCAAATAAAAGTGTTTTGTTTCCATACACATGATTTTATGATAAATCGAATACATTAAAAAAATAAATATGTTTTTTTTATTGTTTCAGAAGTAAGTTTATATATTTCCATAATCACACATAAAGAAATAAAAACATTTGTTTTTATGTTCTGCATTTTTTATTTGTTGAGACGCGTTTCGCCTTATGAGGGCATTACCAATCTTATAATAATGCTCTCATAAGGCGAAATCCGTCTGGAAAAATTAAAAATGTAGGACTTAAAAACAAGTGTTTTTATTTACATTTGATTGTTTTGTTTTTTATTTTTTGTATGCATACGGAGTACAGAACCATTGCAAAATATACATACATACTTTATAATTGTAAGTAAAACATTTATGTAAATAAAAAATATACACAGAAAATCAATAATATTTAAAGAGATAACAAACCTCTGAAGAAAACAGTGGAATAACAGATTTTAATGTAGAAACAATCACCGTGAATTATAATAATAAAAATGGATAATTTCTACAGCGTCATTTACGTAAAAATTTCACCTCAAGGGCGCTTTACACAAACATTGTTTAGTCCTACGCTAGTATTTATTTAACCATTAAAAACTTAAAGAAATGAAAATTATTTACTTATAACACGTTTTGAGTTTTTTAATACTGTTAAAAAAAACTCAAAAAGCACTTTTTTGTAAATCTAAGAATGGTAGTCTCAAAAGCTACCACCACCAATGCCCGTTCACTTAATTTATTTAATTATTTAGTGATTCTATTTTTTATATCATCATGATCAGTTATAAATATATTTTTGTACTCGATTAATTTAGTGTTGTAAGTCAAAAATACGGTTTCGAAATATCAGCGTTTAAAGTTACAAATTTCAAAAGGATTTGGGTTGTCTCATACGTGAAAACTATAAAATAAATTGTTTTTTTCAATTCTTGTTTGTTTTTGCCTTAATAACTACCGAATTAATATATTTTTTTTAAATTTCAGGTTGCTACAATTATGATTTTGTATAAATGCTGTAATGCATTAATATATTAATACTTTTGGTTTTTATCCTAAAAAATACTGAAAAAAACGGCAATATTAACTAAAAAAATATATTTTTTGAATCGATACACAATAATTCTCATCGTGCGATATTGCGTATATATACATATTGGTTTGGCCAATGTTGGATGTGGGAAAATGGAGAAAATTGCTATGGCTGGATTGAATTTCAGTGAGATGAGAAGATCCACCAATACTTGTCCTTTATTAATCCTTTATTCCGATTGAATTCCCACTCTGTCTACCTTACCTTTTATTACGCCTAACGACTGAGAAACCTGTTGTCCTGTTTGGACTCTATCGCATAAAATTAATTAATTTCCTACCGAACTTGTTAATTGTCTTTCGCTGAAGAGACGGCCTCTATTCTCATAATTCGTTTTTGGACCACCGCTCACGCAATATTATATAATAAAACCCACATCGACATTTTGTTATACTTATATAAACCGCAGCCGTGTTGATTGCTTTCATTTCTGCATTGCTATCAGGTAATTAATCGGCGATCGACGAAAGTGTTGAATCTGCATCGTTGACCAGGATCATCAAGAAAAAGACATTTCGGTCCCTTATACCCGCATCCAGTCATCTCAAGGTAGGATTTTGATCTTATTTGGGGTTTAGTTCATGCCATAATTTATAGTTTTCTGTTTAATCTCGTATTTGTCAACCGTCGTCTCGCCTTGACTTGAATTCCCGCAAAGAACACTCTTCTCAATGTAGCGAAATCTCATCGATAAATAAACCATTATATAAATTTAATATCTGCATTTTTTTGTTAACCGCATCACCACATATATTAGTATATATATTATTTATACCGATGTCTCCACATTAATATCTATTATATACAAATTGAAATATGTTCAAACGCACGAAAAGATATTTGGCTGCGACCGGGATTCGAACCACTTTTCTCGTGGATTTGATTTTTCTGTGTGTCTTTCTAATTATTGATTAATTAATTTGGTTTTAAATTTTACAAAAAATTTTACAGAAAAAACTTCCCAATAAGAATGAATTCTTGAATACAACATATGTTCAAACCCGTTTAAAAAACGGTCCTTTTGAGGGTTCTTTTATTTATTTACTGTGCAATTAATGAAACTTACTTTAAGGTAGTTAAGGAGTTTTGTCATGTCAAAGAGGAGAAATTAAAGCCTCCTTTGATTCAGTAATAAATTCTCTCGATTAATTAAATCAAGAGATTCCTAAAGAAGTTTAAAGATTTGAGGTTGAGTTCTAAAGAAGGTTGAGTTTGTTTTACAAACTTTGTTTGAACCAAGCGAGGCTTATGAGTTCCTGTAATAATAAAGGAAATGAAACATATATATTTTTTAAATAATTTATTTGAATACTAATTTTGATACTTACATTATGACATAAACACAATTCATTTTTAATTTAATTTTATAATATATTTCGAATTTCTCAGGTATTTAAAAAGTCAGTATTTCTTAATAACTTATTATTATAAAAACTATATAAATTAATTTAAGATAAACAAAAATAACCTGAAAATTTCGTAATTGTACAATATTTAGATGATTTTATGAATGGTATTTCGATGAGAAAGTATGTACATGGGTTTAGTTGAATCTAAAGAATTAACCTACCTATATACATTGTGTGATAAATTTTTAAAACATTTATGGCTTAAAATAATTAAAATATTATCACAGATATAATACGTCATGGTGAAAAATATTTACAGGTGCATAGAAAGTAATAATGATGAATGAAGTTTATATAATTTGCTAACATCTAGGTTGAGTGTATAGAGATGCCTCTGCATATGAAATGACAACATATTAAGAATGTTCTTAGGTTTTCACGGCCACTCAGAATCTTCAAGTTTGTGTTTTCTGGGGCATTATGCCGTGTTGTTACGACCTTTCGGGCCGACGTTTTGGATCCCACATCAGCCCTGATTTTGGACCCTGCAATGGGATCAGAAACGTCGGCTCGAAAGGTTGTAACAACACGGCATAATACCCCAGAAAACACAAACTTGAAGACAACATATTAGCTGATAAGTTACACACTGTTACAAAAGATTAGTACTCTTACTGAGTTGGAAAATCTGCAAAGATATTTGAAGGCGCTTTTACAAAAAGGGTCCATCAGGTCACAAAGCGAATTTATTGTTTAAAATTTGTCCAAAAGAACTATCTTGGTAATCTCCAGAATGAGAATTGACCATTGTCTAGAGGCTGCCCATTTGTTCAGACTGAACATAGTGGACAGTCCGATATGTGAGTGTGGTTCGAAGAAGGAGACTCTCAATAATAAATAATTTTTATATTTCAACCTCGGACTCCAATATCATTTACAGTGAGCTTATCAAGAGCTTACATAGTATCGACTCCCGGCCTTTTTTAGTAACACCTCAATTATAACTTATTAAATGGCACAAATCACTCTTTGAGGGCGGATTGCCCTAAAATAAAAAGAAGAAGAAGAGTACGTAAATAAATATGTATGTAACATCGCATGACGTGTATAGAATCACACATACATGTATGTAAAATGTAAAAAAAATTGGAAATAACTAATGCACGCATTATTTTACGAGCATTATTTTATGATTTATGAAGTGCATTTTTTCAAAAACAAACCACATATTTTATCAAATAAATAATTCGTGGTGAAATTTTTATGCAATTCAACATTAAGAATATTTTTATAAGTAAAATATGATTGAAAACTTAACTTTTAAACTTAACGGAATGATGAATATTATATAATTATATCTAATATTATATATTTTACAGTCACACATTGTTTTAATTTAAAGACATTTGTATAGTCGTGTTTTATTTTAGATTGTGTAGTCTCAAAGAATTAGGATAAAACGTATTAGTTTGCGAGATTAAATATTATATAAACACGGCACTTTATCCACTAAGAATAAGACACCAATGCCATAATTGAGAAGAAAAAAGTTGTTTGATAAAAAACTGGCAACTTTTAAATAAATTTCATAAACAATATATCGTTGTAAAATGTGCTATACAAATAAATGTTTGTATATAAGTAAAATCTATTTTTCTAGTTAAAAATATACTTTTTTATCAGAAAAGGTCTACGACAGTAAAACCAATTCAAAATAATTCGCCGTCAAGATTTTTTTAGATTGGAAGATATTTCGAAAAATAAATACCTACAACTTTGTCTGTCCTGGATAAATAAAGATATAATCACTAGCAAGTATACTTGCATAATTTATTATGGGTATGCAATGCTTGATTAAAAAATGATTGCTTAGGAATAAAGTCAAAACAGCAAATGTAAATAAAAACTTCGCAGCCGGTAGATTTCGAACCTAGGCCTTCAAAGGTAAGCTGATTCATTGTCGGATGCCTTAACCACTCTACCACGATGTGTGGATATAATAGTATTTATTTTAAAAGTAGTACAACGCAGGAAATAATAAATATACATACATACAAATTTATGCAATTTATCAAATTGTTTATTATTCGTAGTGATTTAATTGGTGTATTATTTTTGATGCTCTGATACAGCCTTGATAAAGAGAAATAAATTAATATTTTAGAGAGAAAATATTTTCATTTCGCACGTTCTACGAAATTTTTGTTCATTTTTTTATGATAGTTGGGAATCTGCCGAGATTATTTATTGGTTCAGAAATTTTTCAGAAACAGGATTGAAAATAAGAATAATGGGTTTCATTTTTGCTTGAATTTAAACAACATGCAATATTGAGCAAATTTAGGGTAAACTTAAGTCTTAAAATGAAGAGGGATTTCAAGACAACTTCAACATTTTGAAGCACTTATTGAGGTGTCATTGAACCGCAATAATTTTAGTAATCTCTAATTTTGAATTATATAGTTTTCGGTGGAATTCTATTGAAATCATAAAGATAAAACACTTTTGAACTTTTTTCCACTATTCGTTGTTTTTTGACATTACCGATTTCCGCCTATTATGGCCATGTTCAGACTGGTTCAATATTGTCTTAAACTAGGGCATTTGTACAGTTTTAGCACAAGGGTGTTTGACATTGAGTCTATGTAATGTTTATTTAGTAGCGAATGCTTAATGATTATATGTAAACACACCTTAAGATAATAATGTCTGAAGATGGCCGTGTTTGGCTGAAACCGGTTCTATCAAAAATCAGAAGTAATAAAAAAAAGCTCAAGTGGTTTAATTTAATAATTTTAATTACAGATGTAGCAGAAAACGTGCCTAATAGAAGAACTTAAGGACATAATACCTGCTTAATTTATCACATCTGATAACAAATAAATATTACAAATACTTCTTCTTCTTCTTCTTCTTTTTCTCGTGCCCTGTCCGTTTAACGGACGTTGGCTATCATGTTGACAATGCGGACTTTGCTTATTGCGGCCCGGAACAGCTCCACAGTAGACTGGCCAAACCACTGTCTCAAGTTTTTCAGCCATGAAGTCCTCCTTCTTCCAGGGCCCCGACTTCCGGCAATCTTTCCCTGCATTATGAGATGCAAGATCTCGTATTTCTCTGTGTGTCTCATCACATGTCCTAGATATTTAAGTTTTCGGATTTTTATTGTTTTAATAACTTCTTTTTATTTATTCATCCGAGCCATAACATCTTCATTCGTAACTTTGTCAAATACTGTTGCAGTTTTACTATATTTAATATCTTATTTCTTTGAGACTACTGTAGTCTAACGACTGAATATTGTGATAAAAACAAACAATAAAAACATTTAACACTAGAAAAGAGTTCATTTTAACTACCACTCACGTAAAGGATGATGTCCTTTAAAAGTACGGTTAGAATCATCAGAAGTAAACTGACGTCCTGGTGTGATGATGAAGATGCTGCGGTCCTCCTGTCGGAGTCATCGGCCATCACACTCGAAGCTACTTGCACCACTCCAGGAGTCAAGGGGTCGTGTGAGACTGACGCTCCAACGGGAAGATTTGAATTTGGGGCCTCTGGACACGAGGAGGATACCTGAAAGAAAAATTATTTAATTAATTAATTCCATGTTTTAAACATTTTTTGAATGTGCTAAAACAGTGTGTTTCAGCACTGGATATGACGTGGCTTTGGGAGGTAAATGAGGACACTGCTAATTAATTTAGTTTAATTTATTACCAAAGAAAGTCACTGAACACGAGTTAAATTTATTGTAATACCGTTCATTATTTTATAGTCACTAAATGTTTCCCGAATATTTTACACAATTATTACTGAACTGTTACTTAATTTTCACTAATTAACGCTGTCTCTATTGCTTAGATCGCTTCTGTTAACTCCGTTCAATGTTTGGGCGAATAAACTTT
>JADDOH010007681.1:0-81482 GCA_016648135.1 Agrypnia vestita
TGCGTACTACAAGCGCTTAGTTTGATTCGAAAAAATAAACCCAAAGCACCTACGGTGTCCAAACCACAGACCTCATCCATAAGTTACAGGTAACCCAGCCAGCCGAGGAATGGATTATGCTGGGAGTGTCCTTGGGGGATAGAATAACAAATGAAGACAGATGCAGTAGAACCAAAGTAGAAAACGTAGCACGCCAAATAAGAAAGAGATAGGCCGGGCACAAACAAAAGAACGACATCTGCCAGTTTTAAACAGAGCTAGAAATGTAAAACATATCCGACTTCAACACGTATTTTTACTTACATGTTGTAATAATTGTGTATCTTGAAATACAGTGGCAACATGGATAGCGCCACTGCGGAACGGTGGCATTTGCGCGGCCGAGGTTCGCGCCCTATTTCCAGTCGTGCAATTTCGATTTTTAGCCGTTAATTCGAATGAAATTACGGACGTTACAGGAATTACAGACAGGCAGACAGATAACGAAATGACAATGTTTGATTTTTAAAATAATCGTTAAATGATAAAATGTTTTTAATACGCTAAGTTTGCCAAAGTTTACAAAGTTTTTAGATGCCAACGATAAATCAACACGGAAAATCAAAACGCAAACGAGCGAAAGTAACAAATTCAAACGCTTAGAACTTTCTCACTCGTATGCCCGTAATAGCGAATCTCTTTCTTTTACTTTATTTAAGATAAAATATGGAAGTCTCACAAATACGAAGCTATTTATATGAGAGACGTGTGTGTAAACTTTTGATAGGATGGCCCAGGGCTTATGACCTGTATCAGCTGGCTTAAGTGATCATTCTACATTCTACACAGTGCAATGATCACCAATTTCACCGTACAAACATCCACACATTATCAAATCTTTGAAAGTTGTGTATAAGTTACAAATCTGAAACCTTTAATTTAATTTGAAGGAACTATGATAGAGATAGCTGTTGTCCTTCTCATGAAACATTATGCACAGATTTCACAGCTGGTTATGATACTTCTTTATTTAAATATAATTAATAATTATTCCTTTGTGAACAAAATTCAGTAATAGTATATCAGAGCGTATCTTCATATAAAAATATTGTTAAAAATGTTATGTCTTCAATTCGCCAAAGTATACAGAGTTTTGAGACACCATCGAAAAATAAACGTGGAAAAATTAAAAGGCAAACGAACTCAAATAAAATATAAATTCAAACGCTCAACTTTCTCACTAGTATGCCCGCAAAAAGAGCGACTCTCTTAGTGCTTGTTCAGACACAGCGGGAACCGCGCAGTTTCAGAATCGCGTGCGAGCGAAAATAAACGTCAGTTTGACAGCTCCGGTGCCGTTCTCCATCTTTGAATATCAGAGATATATTCGCTCATTACTTTGTGAACGACGGCCGTGTTCCATGGCAAGACACAAAAATATCATTCTGTCAGTTCATTTTTGGCGAATAAATACCTACTTCCCTAAAATACTAATTTTTTCCACCATTTCCAAATATCTCTACCAACTCCTGCCAAACTTGGTTCTTGGCATATTTGATTAATCCTCACACTGAATATTATTCATCAATAGAAAGTTCAGTGTCAAAGCGATCCATAACCATAGAAAAGAGAATATAATCCACGCGTGCTGCTGTTGTAACATGGGAACCGCGCGGTGCCCGCAACGCAACTAAACGCTCTCGAAGGGCTCCATAGTAATAGGATCGCGCGGACGCCGCGCGAGTCTATTTTCTAGCGGTTGGGTGGCGGGCACCGCGGTGGTTGACTAACCGCGGTTTTGTCTGAACGATCGCACACAATCCTACGTAAATAAGACTCGCGCGGATCCCACGCGATTCTGAAACTGCGCGGTTCCCGCTGTGTCTGAACAAGCACTTATAGTCTTGAAAATAACGTAGTTTCTTCAGTCAATGTTTTGACTATAGCCGACACAGTAGACATGGAAAAAATTATATTACTTTTTAACTAAACCTGAATTGAGTAATGGGCTGGACATGGAGTGCCATCTATTAAAAGAATGCCCAACTAATACTATGATATCACTACGGCCGTCACGTGGACCATCAGGGCGTTTCGCTGGCTGTGCCGCTTGTCGTCTCGCTTCTTCACCGGGCATCATCTAAATAACGGCTTCGTAGAGCTCCATCTCGTCTCTGTCTACTAACTTGTTTTGAGAAAAGCGTGATATTTTGAAGACAGTTAAATGGATTTGTGAAAGAACTTATTTTAGTAAGATACGCTATTGTCTAAATCCTAGAATTCACGTCATATCTAAAATTGCACTAATTATAGTTTGAAATTATTAGAGGTTAACAGTTAGTCTCTAATAATATTCACATATGACAAAGCCTTCACTCAACAGTCATCGAAAAATGTTTAGAATTATTAAAAAAGATTTAATATTTTTGAATAATTTTTAAGCGTGTTGGCCTTTACAAAGTGTTAAATCTATACTAATAAAATAAAGAGGTAAAGTTTGTAAGTTTGGTTGTAGGAGGTAATCTCCGAAACTACTCATCCGATTTCAAAAATTCTTTCATAAATATTTAGAATGGACTTTCAGAACTGTTATATAAAGATTATATAATATTATCCTGTTAAAATAAAAAGGGTTTTTATAACTAAAGTCGACGGAAAAATGGTCGAGCGATGTGTTTTTTACGAACGCTGCCTTAATGGTAATAGATATTTAAATACTTTCTGTAGAGAAGTTGTAGAAATCAAATAGAAAATTTTCGGTCGATAGAGTAAGGAATGAACAAATTAGAAGTGAATTTAATGCTGGCGATAGTGCGGTAGACGTAGATAGAATAAAGAAATGACTAAACTATCTGAGATGGTTTAGTCATTGTGAAAATATGAGCGAGGAAAGAATGGTTAATAAAATATATGGAGCGAGTGTTGAAGGCTACAGGAATAAAGGGCGTCCGCAAAAGATCTGGCATGGTCAAATAATCCAAGAACTGAAGGATGGCCGTGTTTAAAACCTTAAGAACCATAGAGCATGCATGAGAAGATGTATGAATAAAGCCGAAGCAACAATAGTGGTGAGGCAATATGGTGTTCTATCCTCTCTGCTTAGCTCTTTGCGGAAACGGCATGATGGTAATTTAGTTAAATATGGTTTTGTTTTAAATCATGAAAAAACGAAAAAAAAAATTCTGATAAATGCTATAATAAATAGCAAATGACTAAGTACACATCTTCACTATTGATATATAAAATACTGAATAATATAATGTAGATACAATTGTCTGTAATGTTTCATGCGAACATATTTATATAAAAAAGTGTATTTTTATGTATTGCTACGATAAAAACAAATCAAATCGACAAAAATATATAAATCCCTTTATATAATATTAACTCTTGCTTAAAATGAACACTGTTATATATTTTTCATGAATTATTAATTGTCTGTCTAGGATGAGCATTCGTCATTATTGTTCGAGTTTTCCGATTGATACTGTAGGCATCTATAATTAATGTCTATATTATGAACTAGAAACTGGATAGAAAACGTAATACACCCTGTTTCATAACAAAGTTTATTAAAAATAGCAGTGGCATATAAACTTACCAAAAATAATTTAGTATTATTAAAATAAGTGTTTTATTAATTTATTTATAATCCAATGATCGTATTTTCACTTATGATATTATAAATACCATGCGGCTAGATCGATCTCATTCTCATTATTGAAATCACATCCGTATACTTATTACAGAGATTCGACAGCAAAGTTCGGTATTAGTTAATTATTCTGCAGACTGAATGACAGCTAGCACCGGACTCAACTCTGTAGAGTCCTTTACGCGAATCTAGAGAAAAACCTCAGCGTGCGAAAGCACCATTAAATTACAATAGTCTCTCTTTCGTTCTACCAGTATTATGTCAGATCGATCTCTAGGGTAAATCTAGTTTATATTCGTTATTTTTTGTATCATATATTTGTATTGTACTAGTGTTTTTAATCTATTCTTCTTGTATGCTTTCAGTGTCAGATTCTACTGAAGTTATTTTTGTATCGTATTTTTTGATGTGTAACATCTTTCTTTTCACTTTCCTGTAATTTGTGGTAGTGATTTCATGAAAAGGTATGGAAATGCGAAACAGGAAATTATACGCGCGCAATTTCATTTAACCAATGAGCGATGGAAAAAAATCATCGTTTATAAACAAATCAATGTCCAGCAAATGCCATCAGCAAGACGCACACTACCAGCCAATGCTTCTGATTTTGTATATATATGTTGCAAGGCTGGTTTCAAGAGTGTGGATGTTGTAACTTTGATATATTTTGGCTTATATCTTCGAAACTATCATTTAATTACTTTTTTTTTTACATTAATGTAAACAATAACTACCCTTAATGATTTACATTCACCAATTTTATATAATTTATGTGATTATTTTTAATTATTTTTTAAATATAAGTTTTCACACAATATGTAAGGCGGCACATCACCGCCATCTATGGAAATAATTAAAAACATATAATTGACCAAACACATATCTAAAGAAAATACGTATGTAGATATATGGTACCTACCCAGTGCGGCAAAACTCAATAATAAATATACATACATTTTCTTTACTCATATTTACTAATTAATAAATATATAGTGTGGTAGATAGAAAAAAGAAACGAGTGCTGAGATGGTTTGGTCATGTGGAACGTTTGAACGAGGAAAGGATGGTTAAGAAAATATATGAGGCGAGTGTTGAAGGCAACAGAAATAGAGGGCATCCGTGAAAGACCGGGCACGATCAGGCACTACAAGTATTTGAGGATGGCCCTGTTAAAAGCCGCAACAACCGTAGAACTTGTATGAGAAGATGTATGAATGTTAGAAGAGTGTGGCGTTCAATCCTCTATGCCTACTTCTGCGGGGAAACGGCGTGATGGTTAGTTAGTTAGTTAGGTATTAGATTTTAAAAATTTTGAAGTTAATTTCTATTGATGCTCAATTGATATTTTTAATTGTAAGATGTCAAATGTTACACATCATATGCAACTACTGTAAGGCTCGCTCGTTTTTTTTTTGTATTAATCTCGTCTCCTATTCCTGCAGGGAAACATCGTGACGATAGTATAAGTCAGTTTTAAGTTATATTGTTTTGTTTTCGCCTTTATAAAATGTAAAAAATGATACCTGAATATCTATTGGAAAAACATTGGAAGTAACATTTACAGAAAAGGAAAAAATAAATATAAAACTATAAGGGATGAACGTGTTCCGCGCACACCCTGTGTTGGGTGGCAGTGTGTGGATTGTGCGAGAGAGAGGGGCGGTTTGATTAATTGAGCTGGAAATGATCAATGGAGGCTCTCACTCATTGTGAACTCACAATGGAAGTAGAGAGAAATTTATTGAAACTTGTGTGCAACAAGATTTCGGTACTTTGCGTGTATTTTGTACTTTTGATGATATAGTTAGTATGATTGCAAGGTTACAATACAAAATTACAGAGACGGTCACACGAATAGAACATTAGTCTATGCTTAACTCGAGTTGCAGATATATAGTACTAGCTCTGCCCGCGCGGCTTTGCACGCGCAGATTTTTAGTACACTGTTTGGATCGTCATAGAACATTCGCTAACCTTCTAGAACACTCTCCTTCCAGAACTTTCAACAAATTAATCAAATGTAAAGGAACCTTCTAGGCACACCGACTCATTCCGCCACTCAGTTTAGAACCTTATGTTGCTTTCGGGAATGTTTTAGAACCTTCTCATTTCAGAACTTTCTAGAGCAGGTTTTTCCGGATCCTTTTAGACTCACCGACATAATCGGCGCACCTATTTTGAAACAATCTAAAGCATTTGCAGCCTTCCCGTAACAAAACAATGAGCTAGAAAGCACATTTTCGTCACCCACTCCCTCACGCATAGCCACTCCCACCAAACTCGCATATTTTCGATGTGACACCAAGGGCTATCCACCACCATAACCACTGGTGGGTGGTCGTGGCTGATTGTGGAGAAAACTTGGCGGGTAGGGAAACACGGGTTTCTTTTTATATATATATTGATTGATTGATTAACTTCGAGTTCACGTGCATGGAAATACGAAATTACATTCTTATCGAAGATGTATATTTTTTACTATCCCACTTCTCTTTGGTCTGCTTTCCTGTCGTACCTCTGCCGACCGCCTTTCCTTCCTAGAAAAAGGAGAGATCCGACTGGATCTCTCTCTCAGACGCAAACGCGCTTCGTGATCATCGCCTATTGTTCACCTATTTAATAATAATGTTTCTTCTTTTTTCTCTGTGCCTCATAAGGGACACTGACTATCATCACTTGCGGCTTCCATAGTAGAACTAAACTATTGCCTCAGGTTCTTCAGTCGTATTTCTTTTTGTTTTCACTTAAAATGTATCTTATTTTTTCTACGCGTCTCATAACGGACTGGATGGCTTTCATCACTTGCAGCTTCTATTGTAGAACCAAACTATTACCTCCGGTTCTTTAGTCATGATGTTTTCTTTCTTCCAGAGTCCTGATTTCCATAAATCCAATCTCATTACTTATCCAAGATATTGAAATTAACAGAGAATCGAGAAAATGTCGCATCAATTCGAAATCCTATCCATTTGGCTTAATTTGATTATTCTTCTATTTAAAGACGTGAGGATTTCACGGGCTTACTCAATGCAGCATTTGATTTACACAGAAAGTTCCCATCTTATTTTGCAAACAAGGTATATAATAATTTATAATTTAAAATTGTACTTAATAATGTATACTATATGTCAATATATATAACATTGTACATACATAATGTATGTTATGTAAACGCAATAATAATATAAATAAAAATAAGACGTGGTAAATGCATAGAAATCTACTAAATTACATACATACGTGCCGCGCATTATTTTATTTTTCATTTGCATTGCAATAATTATATTTCAGAGCTTTTTACACATATATTTATTATTTATTCTTAAAGAGATAATAAAATGATTTAAATAATTCCTAATATATTCAGCATTAGATATAAGAATTTTTAATTTTTATTCAAAAGTAAATATCACTTATTTTTAAGTTTTCTTTATTTTTCAGTATCCGTTAAATTATATTTAATATGACGTTATTTTTTTATTTGGCAATAAATATTGCAAAATATATCGGAATAAAATTCCCCGTGTATCACCACCTTTAGCCCTGATGATGAACTCTACAATAGGATCTGAAACGTCGGCCAGAGAGGTCGGATATACGTGACAGAATATCTCGGAAAACTGCGCGTAGAATTATTTAAATAGACTTGGAATTGACAAAACGCAATAAATTAAATAATCCTGAGGATTTGAGTTTATCAAATTATGATAGTTTTTGAAAATTATATTTTAATGTGTTGGAATAATCGTCTTAAATATTTATAATTTTTATTGTTAAAAATATATTTCCTAAATTAGGTATACTCTCACCTAAGAAATAGTAATCGAGAGATAATAGCAGAATGTGTACTGCGATAATACAACAAGAGTATGCGATTATGAAAAAAGAGAAAATAAAAAAGTAATGCAGCGTCGAGATGAGTGTAATAGATAAGGCTAAGAGACGGGGGCTTAGATGTGGTGCTCACAAAAGGTGCGAGCGTCTGATAAAAGGATGTGTGAAACAGGAGGTGAAAAATATTACAAAATATCACGTAACGGGGGTAGTAGCGAGGAAGTCTTAAAAACCTACCACCTTGCATGGGTGTTTAAAAAGATCTTTCAGGGTGAGACAAATGCGAGGCTTTCTATCCTCTACTTATACTTTATAAAACACTTGAGGCAGCGAAGAGGGACCCACCGCATACCCAGGGCCGTTTTATGAGCAATAGCTCCCATATCCGGCTCCGGCCAGAGAGGTCATATATACACGGCAGAATATCCCAGAAAACTATACACAAGATTCTGAACGATCGTGAAAACCTAAGGACATTTTTAACGAACCTCTATGGGGAAGAAGTTTAATTGAATAGGCCAGAGAGGTCACATATACACAGTAGAATATCCCAGAAAACTATACACAGAAGCTCCCATACTAGACCTACATTTTCGCCATCCAGTTTGGTATTATTTAAATGCTAAAGCGGTCATTCTCGGTACGTCACTTGAGGTAATTAGAACAAAAGATAGACAAAGATAGATTAAAGTGTGATTAACAAGAA
This sequence comes from Agrypnia vestita, assembly GCA_016648135.1. Taxonomy (NCBI): domain Eukaryota; kingdom Metazoa; phylum Arthropoda; class Insecta; order Trichoptera; family Phryganeidae; genus Agrypnia; species Agrypnia vestita. The sequence goes on from JADDOH010007681.1 coordinate 8,175, forward strand.
TATAAAAATATTCTCAGGTTTTCTCGGCAATTGAGAATGTTCTGTGTGCAGTTATATGGGATATTCTGCCGTATTTATCTGACATCTCTGGTCGACGTTTCAGATTCCATTACATGATCCATCATCAGGCCTGCAATGGTATCCGAGTATCCCAGAAAACTGCACACAGAACAAGAATGTACTTGGTTAATGCCTATTTTTCAATTTTTAGTTTTTTGTATACGTTATATCCTGATGAAGGGATCATTGGCCCCGAAAATATATTGGTATTTTTAACACATTAGTGGTGTAAACAAAGTATATTCTTATAAATTAATCATATTGATAAGGTCATAATAAAACCATTTTGCAATTTTTGAAGAAGATAAAATAATGTTTTTGAAATATGATCTTTCATAGTTAGACTAGTATTTTCTTAATTATTTTTAGTTTAAATATCTTTCCTTTATTTTTATTTATTTACACAAAATGATAATAGAACATTTTTAAATAAATCTTTGATATTTCTTCATTCTTTCTTCTAATTTTTCACTTGGTAAGAATAATTTTATAGATTTATATCCATATTAACCTGTCATATTGATTGATCTCCAAAATATATGATGTAATGAAATAAACAATATTTTAAACACAATTTAGGTAAATATTACATGTGGGTAAACTCGTTTGGGTAAAAATAACGCAAAAAATAAAGCAATCAACGTGAAAATATCGCTTTAATGCCAAACAATCAAAAATCGACTTTGTATAGACTATAGCTTCATATACAATATGGTTCTTTGATCTAGTTGTAAAATCAAGTAAAACTGACACATGGGCCATAAATTTTTTTATTTGTGATGTTTATGTTCTTGCAAATACCATTACGTTTGTCACTTATTGCTCAAAGCCATTTATTTTTAAAATCCGCTACAGGGGAACTATAATTGCCCCATATTCTGCGTCGTAACATTTAAAACACATAAAAAATGCTCTGCGACGCAAGATATGAATAAAGTTTCACTTAGATATCTAATTATGTCTTTGTTTTATTGTCCCTTATTGTTACATATTTCATTATATCACTACTTCACTACTTTATTACTCATTACTATTTCATTACCTTATTATATTCACATTTTCCCTTCTGTTGCTCCTTTTCTTGTTTTTTATTTATTATTTGTTCTTCTTATTGTTTAAATACTTCAAATTTGTTTATATGTGAAATATGTTAGGACACAAGTTAACATGTTCGATTCTGATAACTCATACTCTTATTAATAAACATCATTAACTGGCATACCTATGTTTTATTTTCGAATAATTAAAAAAATTACTTAATAAAATAATGTGGTAGGGGCGCGCGAGAGGGGATATTTGTTCTCTGGTATTTTTTGTTTTTTATGGCTTTATTTTTATTTAAGGGGTCACCACAATATTTAAATACTGGGGTATCTAAATATTGGAATATACATATATTTCGGGAAGCAGAAAATAAAAAGGAGAATTTGGAATATACTTACAAGATTTATTTAATTTTTGAATACACCGATTTTTAACAATACTTTTTAATAAAAACTTAAGACTAGTTATAAAATACTGGATGAACTCTATTTATAGACATTTGCGCATGCTTCCAGAATATTCTCCCAAAAAAGGTATAGGGCTGTGCTGTCTGCGGCTTCCGACATGATCGATATCTTTCGATGAGAATATCGAAAAATATCGATCCAAGCCTCTGACTACAAGTATTCGGTTGGTAAAAAAGAAACAATAATAAAAATAAACAATAATAAGACCAACATTCGTGGCTATCCTATATAATGTCTGTGAAGACAACTAGAAACATTAATTGCTTATTTATTAAGCTGAGTAAATAAATCCACACCAGACGATTCATCTAAAAAAATATATCGAGATAGCAAGATAACCTTTTTCTAGATAATAAAAAAGTATTTCTCATGGGCTTTTATTTCTTAAAGGGCCTTTCCTTCCTCCTCTAATGTCCTGTGTCCTTCCCGACATGGTGTCAAGTTTTCAGTAGTTTCTCGATCCCTCGAGATGAACATTTTCAATATTCTACGTTTTTCCTTGCCCTAGAAGTGTAATACGTTTTTTAATTTCTTTCTCGTTGTATTACGGCCAATTCTCTCTCTTCTTATTTCTTTCTGAATGCTTCACAATATACAAGAATTATTATATTGATTTTTTTTTCATTTAGAGATCATCTCACATATTTTATCGCATATAGTTTAATTTTATCACCATCTTTATTTACAACTTAGATATTGAGATCTTTGCATGTTGTCTTAATAATTTAATTCACATTTTTTTATTTATTACTCCCTTTATATTAACTCGTGGCGTCTGCTTGCTTGCTTGCCGTCGAAAAAACTTTGGATCGATGTTTAACCCTTTTCCCGTGATCCAATCGAGCTGAAACTTTGCAAGCAGACTCTATCAAATTTTCGTTAAATAATAATAATAATTATACTACAATTTTGGATTTTTCAAATTTTTAATAGTTTTTTCATACAAGTTGTATGGAGATTCCGACGCATATGGTAGACACGAAACCCGAAAATGAGAAGGGGAGTATTGTAAAAACTTGGTTTTTATGGGTTACTTTTTTTAAACTTTTGTCAACATCACTGATCATTACAACATTTTGAGATCATCAAATGTTTTATTTATAACTTATTTTATCCACTATGTTTGTGTATAAATATTAAAAATATTAATGTTTTGTTAATAATAATTAAAAAAGGCCTTTATGTACAAAATAAACTATATTATATTTTGAAATTATTTTGTGTCTCCTTTGTGAATTATAAGGATGAATATTTATTATATTAATAGCTCTCGCGCTCCGATAAAGCATAAAGGTTGTTGCCAAGGCTCGAAATTCGCAAAAACCGTGCCGCGCTCATAAATCTCTTTGAAATTTAGCAAAATATTAAATCTGAAATATCCTAAATATAATATGCTTCGAAATTTTTCACTGTCGTGGCGATTCTCATAAATGCATTTTTAATGCAGTTACCGATCGTGATAAATGATGCATTGTTCAAATTATATGTACTCCTTTTTAATAAACTCTCGGCCGCTCTACGAGTTATATCGCCCTCTCTCCGAATGATGAATGGGCTGTGAATATGGAATAGATTTTATTAAAATATTCATGTACATATTTCCATTGCCAAATATAACTTTTACACTTCGTTAAAATTTTAAATTTTACATTTATATTTTGAATTCGCTATTGTAGTATTTACATAAAAATGGCTCATAATAATCAAATTAATCGTGAATTAATTATTAAAATGTGAGTCAATTAGAAAAACATACAGAAAATCTACTTTTCGAAGAAATATTTGATTATTTATTGCTGGGATATGAACCCGGAGCTTTTTTATCCAGAAAAGGTATTGAGATTATCAATTTCATAACCATTTAAGATTATTAAAAAATTGAGATATACGTGTAGTCTAGACTACACATATATTGACTTATTTTTTGAAAAACGTTGGACTATCACTACACTAACTCAAATCGATTACGAAAAATTCATTCGTTTCAATACTAGTTAAATAAAATGATAAAAACCTTTACATTTATTTATTATCTATAAATTTATAAATAAATACACAATTTAAAAATACTTTACATTTGAGATGTTATCTAGAAATTTATTGAAGAATGAATCTTTCAAAGTCAGGCTTTGACTTTGTGGTGACATTAGTAATTAATAAATATATCTGTATTATTTGTCAACTTTAGTTTAAGGCTCAATCTGAGAAAAGGAACATTGTTCCCGAAACATGTAAAAAATAAATAAAAAGTGGTGTAAACAAAATTATAATAGATATATTTTTTTATCTATAAAGTTGAAAATAGATCAACTAGTTGACGAATTCAACTAGTTGATCGTCTCGTCGATGGACGGACGTGGACGACCCATCCCTAGTGTAGTCTTTCATTAATGACATAATATCTATTATTCCATGGCTTTCTACTTCATATCCCAACAATCTTCAATCTTTTATATACATAATTATTATGTTTCTATATAATTTATTTATGTGATTTTCATATCATAGAATTTAGATCCGAATATTTAAGGTTTAAGTTTGCTTTAATTAAAATCGTAATTTGCAGTACGAATTACACTCTTGAAACGTACTTTAACCTTGTAATCATTTAAGTATTTTTCTCTGTATTCGGGCCAAAAATTCAGTTATAAATATTTTTTTAATTCAATATAATTTCTTTGTTTTGGATAAGGAAATAAAATATTATCTATATTTTGTATTTTTCTTATGCGTACGTTAACCCCATGATTTTTCTTTTTTCTTAGTTTTTTTATGTTTTACATAATATGTTGTTGTGTCACTAGAAACTTATGTAATGGCAATATTAACTCCACTTACTCATATCAGAGATGCACATGAAAAGAAGAACCTTATAGCCTTCAAAGATCATCTTTCTCCTAGTTTATCAAATGAGACAAACATTACTGTTTATGATTTAGTACGATTATTTTTATCTGAGATGTAAATGAAAAGATTCTTATAGAAATAATATTTTTATTTAAACTAAGTATAAACTATTAACATTACTTCAACGTCGTAAAAATAGTTTGACGTTCTACCTGTCACGAGCCAAAAGGTGGTTATTCATATAGGGACAAAGGCAGGTTATTGAATATGGGCGCGTTCCTCAATATTACGCGTGGAATGTGCGCACTTAAGCGTGGTATAAAGGACTATGTGCACCTTTTAGGCTAGTTTGACTGATGGCCAGATCATTTTATTGCTTTTTTCTCATAAAATTCCTTACGAACGCCTTTTTTTATATTTTCAATTACGTCAAAGGATTAACCACGTGATCAAATGGTACTATTCGTTTAAAAGTTGCGAAAATATCCATGAGCGTCTTTTATTCCTGCACGTTCGTATTAACAACGTGCAATCAGTATTGAAATGAGTTGTATTTATCTGTCATTTATGCAAAATGAATCAATACATTACACGTAACTGAAAATAGCTATCCCTATAAAATTAATTAAATTTTATATTATTCAGATATTGATAAATCACAATATTCTGTGTTATAAATATTTAACTTCGCTTGTGTTCGCGAAATAAAGATTAACATATAATGTATTTCAATTTACCAATACAATTACGTATTTGTACAAAACTAGAATGATTTTCAGCACAACTCATTAAGTATTATCTCTCATGTAGAGTTTGGGGGCCATTCTGTCGTGTCTCTAATATTTCTGGAGTTTATTACGAGTATGGTATTTATGTTAGTATTGGTATTTTTATTTTATTATTACTAACAGAACAATGGGTATAAAATACATAAAAAAGCAGTAGATACGTACTTATATAAAACTAAGCCCACTATCCCAATTACAAGTATCTTCGGCCTGCTCTGGCAACATGCAGGGCCGTCTCAAGGGCGGGGCGAGCGGGGCGGACGCCCCGGGAGCCCTACGTTAGAAGGACGCCCCGGGAGCCCTACGTTAGAAGGACGCCCCGGGCGCCCTACGTTAGAAGGACGCCCCGGGAGCCCTACGTTAGAAGGACGCCCCGGGAGCCCTACGTTAGAAGGACGCCCCGGGCGCCCTACGTTAGAAGGACGCCCCGGGAGCCCTACGTTAGAAGGACGCCCCGGGAGCCCTACGTTAGAAGGACGCCCCGGGAGCCCTACGTTAGAAGGACGCCTCGGGAGCCCTACGTTAGAAGGACGCCCCGGGTGCCCTACGTTAGAAGGACGCCCCGGGAGCCCTACGTTAGAAGGTCGCCTCGGGAGCCCTACGTTAAAAGGGCGCCCCGATTGTTTGGCCCCACAGGCTTTTCTGCCGCCTAAGCTTTCTCTAAAATTACGCAACGAAAACAAAAAAAAGGGCAAACTAACACAAACTCCTAACTTACCATCACGAAGTTTCCCCGTGGGGGTAGGCAGAGAGGATAGAGCGCCATATTCTTCTGTCCTGACATACAACTTTCGATTCATCTACATTCATACATCTTCGCACGCAAGCTCGACGGTTGTTCAGGCTTCTAACAGGACCATCTTCCAGTATCTGGTTAATCCGGTCATGCCACGTCTTCCGTGGTCGCCCTCTCTTTCTGGCGCCGTCAACACTTGCATTATATATCTTTCTTACCATTCTTTCCTTATTCATTCGCTCAACATGCCCAAACCACTTGAGCGACCCTATTTTTATTCTATGTGTTATGCTACGTTCAGCTTTACATTCATTCCTAATATCTTCATTCTTTTCTCTATCACACATGGATTTGCTTCACATACGTGTAAGGGATCTCATCCCCACTGCATTCAATATACTTTCGTTCCTCTTCTGCCAGCTCTAGGCTTCACCTCCATACATTAGTGTCGGTAACAGAACTCCATTATGTAAAGCTAGTTTTGCGTCGGTAGACATATTTCTATTTCTCAAACTAACACTTACCTGCTTAAAAATATTTACTACAGGTAATAATCAAATTTTTAACAATCCGTTAAATGAATCTGTACAGCCGTTTTATCTGTCATATCTATCATTCAAATCAAATTGTCTTATTTGTGTCACCCTTCTATTGTTATCTTGCAGAGAGATACCAAGTTGTTTCACTGGAAGGAAATTATAGTACACCAAAACAAATAACACACGGTGTACCCCAGGGAAGTGTCCTTGGACCAATCCTCTTTCTCCTATATGTTAACTATTTGTGTGATTTGCCAACTGAGGGTTAAGTTATTTCATTTGCAGATGATACTGTATTACTTTTCAAAGGCAGAACATGGGAAACTGCTCACAAAATAGCAAAAAGTGGTATAATGACCATTAATAAGTGGCTTGACCGAAATCTACTTTAACTTTACATCTCCCGAACCTATGTACAGGTATATGTATACATCATTAAAGGATTTAATATACCTATAATGTATGTAATATATATTATGTTTTGTATATTTTCTTTTGGGATTTAATAAATAAAATTTTTTAAATCAGATACTTTTCGATTCTAAGAAACTCTCGCCTGTTTTTGTGATTGAAAAGATCTGAAACTATCTAGCTATAACCTACATATTAAGAGCACTGACATTAAATTAAGTTCGCCGCATAAAAAAATTACTATGATGTGTGGGTGTGGGACGGTAGTCGAGGGGCACTGAGGTTGAGTTTGCCCGGGCATCTATTACTCTATAGACGGGCCTGGCAACATGCTTATATATATTAAGTGTATCAATGTAGTGTTATCACGAACGTGGAAATATGTGAATAAAGAATTGATTTCATGGATTCAGTTTATTTTCAAGAAAATGGAGATTGTGTAGGAGTGAATTTTTAAATGATGATATGGCATCTGAAAGAATATCAGCATCAATGTTAGAGTCAGCACAATAAATATTATTTGGATGTATTAGGATGCTGAATTACTCTAAAGAACTCCGGGTTTCTCAAGCGGGGTTCAAATTCAACATGCAAATTTACGTCAGATAAAGAAAGAGAATCAATAGCTCTACTGAGTATTTGCGTTGCACTACTAGAACGGATAATTTCCGTTGGGACTGCAGTTTGTGCATTTTGAAACACGCAAGACGATTCTCGTAGCTGTGTCAGTCTATAGATTTCTGTCAATGTCTGCCCTTTAATGGCATAAAATTATCTTACCAATAAAGACGATTACCACGATTTTATGTGTTTTATTAGCTGTTACCCGTCAAGAATAACGGTCCTTTTGAATTTCGGTTCAAAAAAAAAGAAGAAAGAAATAAAGAAAAAGAAGAAAAAAAAAGGAAAAAAATAATATTTTTTTAACTGTAAAATGGTTACGGATATTTTACACGAACCGTATGTTTTTCCAAGAATTCTCGACGTTTCGTTGAATTCATATTCAACTTTATCAGGAGGACCATCTGTACCCGCAGAGGCACAGGGCGGACTGATTAATGCTTCCGGGGGCGTAAATTATACGCACGTTGTTGTGGAGCGTTCACTTCTTCTAAGATAGAGGTCGCCAGTATGCAACATGTACCGGTTCCGCAAATCAGTCCGCCCTGTGCCTCCGCGGGTACAGGTCGTCCTCCTGATGACGTTGAATATGAATTCAACGAAACGTCGAGAATCGTTTCTCAGAAAAACATACGGTTCGTGTAAAATATCCGTAACCACTTACAGTTAAAAATGTCCAACGACCGTAATACTAACCTTAAATCTGTGTTTTATTTATTTGATCATTCAACATTATTACTTGGTAAAAAAATATATAGAAGAAATATTTATATGTTCCCACAATTAAAGGATAACATAGATCAGACAATTTGATATGAATAATAGATATGGCAGATAAAACAATTGTACAGATTCTAAATTTAACTGTAACATAAAAGGGATCTTAATGCGTATAATGCACATGGTCATATTAATACTACAATAAATATAAAAGTTACAACGGACGGACGGATGGACAAACAACGAAATTATTATAATTGAGATTTCATTTTAAATTTTATAAATATTAAAAAAACAACCCCCAATTATTTTTCTGGCAAGTAATTTAATTTCTTAAATATCTCGAGACACGTCATCACCAGAAAAGACAAAAATATTTTTTTATTAAACACTAGATCATTTTTAAGGGCGAGAGCAACCTGAGGACTCAATTACGTCGGTTGTTATGGAATCAAGAGTAAAGGGAATGATATAACGATTAATCACCGTCTCCGAAGGGCGGAATTCCTCTAAAGGCTCCTCTCCCTTTTGTCCATTAAATTCGACAAAAGCCTGGACATCTGAGATGCGATTTTTCTTAATTGTCAAAGACTGGGAAACTCATAACTCAATTAACGTCTTTGGAAAATAAGAGGATTTTTCGGAGATTATCCTTATAAATTGAAAATACCTTTTAGGACCGGTCTCACCCGGCTACGCCCATGCTGGAGGTGTTAATTTTGATTGTAAGTGTAAACGGGTTTGATAGTAGATTATAAAAATATTCTCTTTATATATTATGTTATCTCAACTTGAGTTTTTAATTTTTTTTCACTATTAGTTTCTAGAGAAACAATCTATCATCGACAGGTGGATTATCAAACTGCTTAGTTAAACTCTAGTCAGTTTGATATCTAACCTAACGATAAGAGATTTTGATTCTCTGGCAGTGAAAAAAAATATTTAAAAACTCAAGTAGACATAACATAGTAAATATAATTAAACATTTTTAATAATCAATCATTATGATTCTCTACAATATAAATGCTAATTCATCAAAAATATATGCGTTTGATAGTCTTATTGCTCTAAATGTGGCTAATTTTTCCCACGTTACTTCTAAAAAAGATTTTCTGATGTATTTGGTATTAAGCGAGTATTTAAAAAATAATTAATGAATGCATAAAATTATTACAAGTGGCAAGTCTGAGAAGATATTTTAAAGCGATTTTTTTTTATAATATATTATATATTATTAACATAAATCTTTCATTAAGGAACGATTTTTAATTATTGTCTGATTTTTTTGATTCAACATTTTCTGTGTTAATTTGGAGTAGTTTAAGTAAGACACATTTTGTAAAAAAATGTAAAATAATAATAATTTGTAGGTTGTTAGTGTAGTGGTAATTTTGCTTGCCTAGCGATGCTCGTTGGTTTGAGCCCCATTCCAGCACAATATAGTGAAATATGGTATTATCAAAATCATGAAACTTCCCCATTCTCGAATGGTTTATAGTGTGATATGCACAATGGTGCTCACGTGGTATGTCAGACTGAGGCTTCTGTACCGTACTTCTCTAGAGAATATCAGATTGCAACAAAAAGTTACATGTCCCGGAAAGGTAAACCACCTCATAGTGGCTCAGAAAATAATGTAACAAAACGTTAGCCATGAAGAAAATCTCAGTAGCTATCACTTCAATCGGTGATTCATCCAATATGTTTTAAGTATTCTGAAAAATCAATAAAATTAATATTTTTATAGCTCTTATACAAAATAAATCGGTCTAACTGAGAATAAATGATATTGTAACGAGATGAAAAAAGAGATCCCTCTTAGTGTGTCATGACAACAATATGATAAAATTCAGGAAGCGTGTGCAAATATTTGGAAACGACTAGAACATTATAGTAAATACTACGTTATTATTAATATTTAAAGCATTAACTCTGTGGTAAGACATTATAACAGATTGTTAGTTAACTTTGTAAAAACCACTACCAGATTTTAGGTCTACCGGTTTCGAGACGTACCCGTCTCTTCGTCAGGGCCAACACTACACCACTACATTGCATGTCTGTCCCTGATAAGACTAACACGCATGTGATCAATTATTGGTGGAAGTGTAACAATACTATGGTTGAGGTGTGTAGTGTTGTGAATGTAGTGGTGTAGTATTGGTCCTGACGAAGAGACGGGTACGTCTCGAAACCGGTAGACCTAAAATCTGGTAGTGGTTTTTACAAAGTTAACTAACAATCTGTTATAATACTACTTTAATCTAGCATGTTCGAAAAACCAGCGCTTTGCGTATATAAGAAGGACCGAAGGACCGATATCTGCGCGAGCGAAGTTTATTTTGTCTATAATCTCCCATCCCCCGCATATGCTCAGATTAAAATAACTTGTTGAATTCAATAGATATTTTTAATACTAAATATGAAGAGTATCGTCATATGGTGAGGCAGATACTAGATACTCATCCCCCTCCCTGAGCATATGAATTATATATATCACGAACCCTTTTACGTTTATGATAAAGTTAAATTAGGAACAATCGCTTAAATTAAACTGTGAAATTGTTTGATCTGTCATTGATATCAAATTGTCTTGTCTATGATTACGTCTATCTGTGTCATCCTTTAAACGCTCGTTCAGACATGCAGAAATCGAGTGGGAACCGCGCGATTATGTCTGAATGATTGCATAAATACCTACATAAATAAGACCCGTGCGGATCCCATGCGATTCTGAAACCGCGCGGTTCCCATTGTGTCTGAACTAGTGATGGGTCCGCTCTGTACTAACTACTACAATGTAGTACTACATTACTTTGAAGTGTACACTTCACACTTTTTGAAGTGTAGTATACACTACAAACTACACACACTTCAAAGTTATTTGAATGTATATACTTCATATAGTACATTTCATTTTAAAGTGGACACTACAAGGTACACACACAAAGTTATTTAAAGTACGTACATCAAATAGTACATTTTTAATGTGAAATTTTTGAAGTCGATGTAAATAAATGAAGAAATCTTTGTACGGAATTTTGGGATTAAAGAAATTTTCTAGTAGCACACTTTTCAATAAGCACTTCTTGTAGGTCAATACAATTTTGTAGTACTACAATTAGTTCACTTTATTAATACAATTATGTAGAAGTGCAATAGTTCACTTCATTAATACTACAATCAATTCACTTCATTCAGTTTTTACTACAAATGTAGTGTACACTTTGTAGTCATCAAGCTGGTTAAAGTGTGTGTGTGTTGTAGTCTTCATTTTGGAATGGAAAGAAATGTATTTTTTCCAATTAATGTATATTATAGATGTCTCACAGAGAAGAAACTGTATTTTCAAGGGAGAGTGGGTATAGAAGTCTTTTTTGGGTGTTTCCATAGGACTAACGACCTATCGTAAGGTGGGCTTAGGTGATCACATATGTACGTTCGCTATTTCCACCCATGATAAAATACCATGGGTGGAAATGGCGAAGTGCTATTGGTACTAGCCGCTAGGGGGTCGTTAGAACTCACATGTGAAACGTGGCGCAAAAATTAAATATATATACAACTGCCAAAAAATTAATAGACATGGTATTCTATCATGAGTGGAAATGGCGAACGTTACATATGTGTAAAGTGATCACCTAAATCAACCGAGCGATAGGTCGTAAGTCCTATGGCCACCCAAAAAAGACTTCTATACCTCTATACCTATACTATCCCTTGAAAAATACAGTTTCGTCTCTGTGAAACATCTATAATATATATTAATGAATTATTGATGTCCCTGTGACAAATAATTCAGTTCTGTTCTGGAAAATTTGGACATACTCAAAATATTCTATAGTTTTTCCTTTCGCTAGTCTGAACAAGCCCTAATTGTGGGAGGCATTTAACTATTTTGTTCTGTATTTTGTTCTACCAAGCAATTTCTCCCTGTTGAATGACCGAAAAAAAAATACAAATAAAATATGCGTACAACAATCGTAACCTCCAGCCTTGACTCATGGTGCATACTATCGCGCCTTTATGGGACGCACACGTCGTCGGCGATATACACTACATTCCTGTTCGCTCAGCTATCGATCTCTTTGAGGAAAGTGTTATCTGGGCGCTCCGGCCGCGGGCGACGCTCGCTGTGTGAATCATTTGGCCCGCGCCCCGTGTAATGCCATTTCAAAATACTCGGTCGTAACACGTCGCGCTCCGAGTTTCCCTTGAAATAATATCCGATTGATACAATTATTTGCACATTCGCAATACGGAATACCGCGGGCGAAGGAAGCGCTGGAAAGTTTCAATGGCTTGATAAATGTATTAAAACAGAGTCAGAGGATGTAGGTACATACTTTGCGGCTTCTTCGGTATCTTATTAATAGATTCACGCAAAATTTCAGAAGATTTTCACACCGTGTGAAAGAGAGAGAGGAGAACTTACACATGTTCTCTTATTTTATTCACACTATATATATACTCGAAATTTTCTTCTACGTGGAAAAGTTTATTTTTGGGATAATTTATTTTATTTTTCAACATAGGCAGAGTTCGTTCAACGATGAGCAAAAGATAAATAATTGTATAGAATATTAATATTTGCACGAAAGTCTAAAATAAAAGGAACTATATATAATATCTTCATTATACATAAATATGATTCTTTACATATATTTCTTTGACTTTCACTATTATAATAGCTACTGTTTTTATAATCCAAATTTTAAATTTATATCCTTAATTGATTGATTAATTTTATAGCTTTGTAGTGGTTCATCTTATACGAGTATTTATATTATTTTGTTCACACTATATTGTAAGTTGCTCACCTCGGCACAGGTTCTTCCTAGTGAGATGAGCAGCTCTTTTTCCCATGACATGTATCAAGATTAAGATAAATAAATAAATAAATATCTAGCAGATGTTAGAAAGAATTTTTAATGTTAGAGTAAAGGAACATTTAAGATGCCTTAATAATAATAACTTCTGTCAGTCTGTCTTTCTGTCCCAGTAACTTCGTGCAACGTCCGTAACTTCTTTATAGTAATATTTTTTTACATATTTTTTTTTAAACTTTTTTTACGATAAAAGTTTTTTTGAAAATATATTTATTTTTCACAAAAAAAATATGAAAATTTTTTAACGATTTTTTTTCCTTTTTTTCTTTCTAGTATTTTTTTTAAAAATTAAAATAATAAATTAAATAAATAATTATTCCTTCGGAAACGATGTAAAAGTGCAGTCACTTTTGACGGGTTAGGTTAGATTATTGCATAAAACTAAAGTATAATCGATGAGAATAATAAATTCCCGAAACGTATTGCGGTTTCTTTGCGTTATCATAGGCACCGTCACCGTTTTATCGGGGATTTTCCATGCCAAAGAAAAGTTTTTCAAGAGAATGAAACCGGATATGGAGTCCACCACGTGTACCGCACGCGCCAGCTCACAGCTGACAAGGGTTGATGTATATAAAGTCTTTAGGCGCTCGCAACTGAAAACCCTTTCAAACAGCAACCTTTAAACTGTTAAACGCGGCCTTTTCATTAAATATCACCATTTTTTGCGCACAGACGCAATTTATCCAAATTTGTCAAAAAATATTTTTCAAAATTCACCCACATATTAAAGTGAAGTTGCCATTTTAGATAAGATCTACCATATTAAAAACAAACATGATGAATCAATTAGAAAAATGTGCGAAAAATATCGTTTCAAAATTATAACCTTTCATTTAAATTAAATATTTGTGGAATTTCATACCACAATACACAAACCAACCAATCTAGGCCACACACACATACGTGGCAAGAATGCCGCATAAGCAGATCGTGGCACAAGCAAGGTACACGACCTGTCTACAGGTCATTGCATCGTCAGCGATTCCGACGATTTCTTCACACACATAGCTACACTTCAAAAAACTTCTTTGTTCGCAAATCATATACAAAGCAGCCAATGCCCTGTACGGGCATGTCAGTCTTACATCGACCCCCGGCTTAAGGCCGGAGGCTCTCGCCCTTCGAGTATCTATCATTGTCTTTGTAATTGTACTAATGTTTAACTTGTAACTGTTGTATCGAGATAATAAAATCATCAAGCATTTTACGACTTTGGATAATCTCGTCACATGACATCATGCGCAACCAAAAACCTCCAAATATAATTTAAGTTACTAATATCGTGGATATTCCAGAATGTCATTGAAATCGCTTTTTTAATCTTATTCATTAATTTTGCCTTTCATCTTCCATCATATCCACCTGAATTAGCTCCCAGTGATTTATATTTCCAAAATTAAAATCTGCATTGAATATACAAATATTTTCTTACATAACTTTATTCAACATGAATCAATAGTATTCAGAATTTCGATCCCAAACCTAGTTCCAAAAATTTGAAACGCCATCTATGTTAGTATATTAATACACAAGGAGACTTATTAGAAGTCAACAGTAATTACTAATAAATAATTTCAAGTAGTAAATAATACATACAATAATGCATAGTTTCAAATGCAACCGTGTCTTCGAATGGCTCTAGCAACATGCATATATTCAAACTATCAATGCAATGCAATCATTTCCGAAATACAACAAATAGGCATAGTGTACAGTGCAAGTGGTGACCAAGCGAATAAAATAAAATTGGTAACAATTAACGATACAAAGCAACATGAACATCGCAAATATAAAGACAAGTGTTGCGGTTGCTGTCCTTAAAAGAATTATCATAAATATTAGGTCCTTACATATGAAATTGACGTTTAGTATGGGAGGAACATAAAGCCGATTTTTTTTTATTATAATATATTTATTTAATCAAAGTATGTACCATTGCTATCTATACACTTTTGCCATCTCATAGGTAGTTCATCGATCCCCTTACTAAAAAAACCATTCGGACGGGAATCAATAAAATCTTTGAAGGCGATTTGGACTGCCCCATCGGAGTTGAATTTTTTCCTTTACAAGAAGTTATCCAAATTTCGAAAAAAATGGTAATCTATTGGGGCAAGGTCCGGAGAGTACGGTGGATGTCTTAGACATTCCAATTGAAGCGCCTCTAATTTGGTAGCCGTCTGTTGTGCAGTGTGTAGTCTAGCGTTATCATGAAGCAGCAGTGGCCTAGAGCGATTAACCAGCCTTGGTTATTTAGCAGCTAGCTTTTCCATCATGGTTTGCAGTTGCTGACAATAGACATCTGCCGTAATCGTCTGGCCAGATTTAAGAAAGCTGTAGTGAACGACACCAGCACTAGTCCACCAAACGCTCACAAGTAACTTTTTTGGAGTCAATTTTCGCTTGGGGCATGGTTTGGCTGGTTCGGCAGGGTTCAGCCATTGCGATGAGCGCTTCCGATTATCGTACAGGATCCACTTTTCATCACAGGTAATGATTCGATTTAAAATCCCTTCATTATTGTGCCGGTTGAGTAATGCAACGCAGCAGTCAACGCGCGTTTGTTGATTTGCTTCACTCAATTCGTGAGGTACCCACCTTTCAAGCTTTTTCACCTTACCAATTTGCTTCAAGTGGATTAAAACAGTTTTATCACTAACACCGCAGCCTGCAGCTAACTCGGATGTGGTTTGCGATGGATCCGCTTCCACAATAGCCTTCAATTCTTCATTATCAACTTTGGTCTCCGGCCGTCCACGGGGCTTGTTCTGCAGGTCGAAATTTCCGAACGAAAACGTTGGAACCAAAAACGCACTGTGTTTTCTTTTGCGGCACCGTCGCCATACACATCATTAATCCTTCGAGCCGTTTCTACAGCACTGGTGCCACGGTGGAACTCGTACTCGTAAATAACGCGATATTTCAAGTTTTTCATTTTGTAAACTGAGTGACGCAAAGAAAAAAACAATTGAGGAAAAAACAAATGAATTATAATTTTCAAAACACAAATACATTAGTAAATAGGTGTATAAATTTGGATTTGGAATTCCAAACCAAAGAGAAGATATTTGAGATCAAATTTGCCAGCACGGCAAAACGCCAATTTCTTATGTAAGGACCTAATATATAATTTATATTGATATTTTGTATCCTAAGATTTCAGATTATTGTCAAGAAAATTGAAAAGAAATATTGCAATGTCTTCTATTTTGTCTTCGCTAATCCCCAATAATACTACGAGTAATGTCAAATGTCTATCCGTGACCGTAATCAGAATCCAATAGCTGATCTTATTCCGTTTTGTAAAATATGTATGTACCATTCCATTTTCCATAAAAAATTCCATCATTGTTGACAGGTTGACCGTATAAATAACAAAGCAATATTTCTATTTCTGTATCTTTACAGTTTTTGTATAAGATTGTAATGTAATCAATGTAATCAATTTTGACGTTTTAAGTTTGACAGGTTTGAAATGAATGAATTCAATCAATTAGAAAGCACATAATTCATAATTGCGGATAGCTTAACATTCGTTTACGTTTTAAAGCTTTTCAAAACTATCAAACTTAAAACATCAAAATTGATGACATTACAATGTAATACATAACTGTCAAGAAATATCAATATTACTCAGTTCATCATACGGCCGTATTGCTAGTTTAGGCGGCATAGGCGTATAGGCGGCATTACAATTTTATAACTGTCAAGAAATAACAAATTGCTCAGTTCAGCATACGGCCGTATAGCTAGTTTAGACGGCATAGGCGGCATTACAATGTTATACATAACTGTCAAGAAATATCAATATTGCTCAGTTCAGCATAGGGCCGTATAGCTAGTTTAGGCGGCATAGGCGTATAGGCGGCATTATAATTTTACAACTATCAAGAAATAGCAATATTGCTCAGTTCAGCATAGGGCCGTATTGCTAGTTTAGGCGGCATAGGCGTATAGGCGGCATTACAATTTTATAACTGTCAAAAAAAAACAAATTGCTCAGTTCAGCATACGGCCGTATAGCTAGTTTAGACGGCATAGGCGGCATTACAATGTTATACATAACTGTCAAGAAATAGCAATATTGCTCAGTTCAGCATAGGGCCGTATAGCTAGTTTAGGCGGCATAGGCGTATAGGCGGCATTATAATTTTACAACTGTCAAGAAATAGCAATATTGCTCAGTTCAGCATAGGGCCGTATTGCTAGTTTAGGCGGCATAGGCGTATAGGCGGCATTACAATTTTATAACTGTCAAGAAATAATAAATTGCTCAGTTCAGCATACGGCCGTATAGCTAGTTTAGACGGCATAGGCGGCATTACAATGTTATACATAACTGTCAAGAAATATCAATATTACTCAGATCATCATACGGCCGTATTGCTAGTTTAGGCGGCATAGGCGTATAGGCGGCATTACAATTTTACAACTGTCAAGAAATGGCAATATTGCTCAATTCAGAATATGGCCGTATAGCTTATTTTATTATAAAACTTCGACCAACGGTAATGGTACTTTATTGGAAATTCAATTGAATTTCCTGTAAATTTATTCCATCGATCAGAATACAAAAATGATTGGAAATACAATCTATCTGGAACGTTACGCAGAGAATTATTTAAGGCAGTCCAAAATGATAACGATTTAGTGCGTGTCACCATAGAAAGGATTTACGATGACTTTCGCGAGATATTAATTTCTCGTGAACGAGTTATTACTTGACGGCGATAAATAACCAAGAACCAACAAATAGCTGAAAAGGGACAGTTCTGTTTCGTGATCCCGAATAAGGGGACGCTCCTTCAGGACAGACGATATCATTCGCAGGCCGGATGCTGAGAGAGGGTGACAACGTATCTCTTTTATCGATATCATCTCACGAAAACATAAAGTAAATCACATCTTTTTATTTATTTTTTATTTTATTTATTTATCTTCATCTTGTTACATAGGAGATGGAGCCGCTCATCTCACTAGGAAGAACCTGTGCCGAGATGAGCAGCTGAACAATAAGTGAGAAGATAAAATAATAAAGATATACAACAAAATACTATATAACTATAAGATTAATTAATTAATTATTTGAGTATATAAATATAAAATGTGGATAATAAGAACAGTATATATTGTATAATACAAAAGCAATAAAGAAAGTAAAGTAAAGTAATATATATAAAAAATCATATGCATGGATAGTAACAAAATATATATAATAGCACAGTTAAAAAGTATATTTAGGTATGTACCTATATAAGAAAATTAAATGAATGTTTGTGTATATTAAATAGTGATAAGAAATGAAGTTTAATGATCAATAAATTATGACCTGATTTCGGCAGTTGGGTATTTGTGCAAATGCAGGTGATAATAATGTCTCCTTTAAAAGCTTATCATGTTTCTGGATGCTGATTTGATCATTTTATCAAAGTCAAATCCATTTAATCCATTGAGAGACTAAAAATGAACAAATTAAGAAGTAAAGTGGAAGATATAATAAAGCAAGTTTCTTTAATAAAAATATGTAAACAGAAAAATTTAAACCATAACCTGGAATACTATAAACAATTGAAAATGGTAGCCAAATTATTACACCAAAATTCAAAACAACGCAAATGCAAAACCATTACATTTACAAAACCTTCTACAACAATCCGTTCAAAATTAAAGAATTCATTTAAAAATCTCAGTTCTTGTACAGTAAATATATTAAATAATTTAATATATTTACAGTACAACAACTGAGGCTCTCTCGCTGACAAGAGTTCTCTTTACTGACGAGGTCTACATGATTAAAAAAACTCAAAAAAATAAATGTCAATGTAACAAGTTATAGTATAAGGGTGTAATGTATATCAAATATTAAATAAATAAAAAAATGTAATGAAGAAGAATAAATATCAAAGGAGTAGCTTATTACATTAATTTTTATTTTATTTTTGAAGAACAGATCGCTATTGTCTATAGATTTCCATAAATGGCCGTCATATGAAGTACCAAAAATTTTTTTTAAGAAAATATTATTACGATTACAAAGTGTGTTGTCAGTCATACGAGACACTATTTCACCTCGCGAGTGTGGAGTGCGCGGATTCCAAGTACATCCCGTACATCGTACAAGAAGCGGTTCTCGTCGTAATATGCAGTAAGTGGTTGTTAGAATAGGTTGGGGTAACCCACTCTTACTCTGCCTACCTTCGTGGAAATGGTGATGGTAAAAGGGTAAAAGTAAGATGTAAAAGTTTCCCGACAGCTTAAGGTTGCGTAACTTCCTTTTCCCTACGCCTCTTTTGTCTTCTGTTTTCCCATGGACAATAAGTCTGTAACTTTTTTCCCCTAATTGGTTTTATCAACTTATTTTTGATTCTTAATTAATTCACCTTAATGTGGCTTAACATCAATACAGCATTATCTCAAAAATCTTAAACTTTTTAACGGTGAGTTTTTTAAATGACTTTAAATCTGCAAAGTACAAAAACTTGTCCATTTTCTAGGATCCGGAAGACAAAAACCAAAGTAGGTACTTCGGAAATATAGCATGACGAAAAAGCAATGTGGAATTTTTGCTGATTATGTGAGAAAGCCATTTCTTACAGGATGGACAGATCAAATAAAACAAGTTACGGGACTCTGTACCGCTCTGCGCAGCTTTTTAAGCAGCAAAAGACCAAAAAGGATGTAGTACAATTATTATCACTGCAGCCATATGAAGACATCCAAGATCTTTATCCTCATAAATGGGCGACTCACTTCAAAGAGAAATACAATATAACTGGTTGTAGGTTGTAGGCACCTATTGGATTACTTTTTTGTAGGTAATAATTAAATATTGTTTTTAGAAACTTAATAATTTTTTTATAGCTTCTTACTCGATGATTATTAGTTAACTTGTGTATAGGTACTCATTATTTGTTTTGATAGTTCGATACAACGTTCGGATTTGGACAGCCATTAAAATTGTTCATAAAACATTTACTTTGAGAATAACGAGAGACCATTAAGTTGAATTAATTAAATTAACCATTAAACTCCAATAGGATGATATTCTACATTAAATCGACGCGAGACACAAACACATGGTACACAAACCAATTAAAATGAGCCAATTGTTTTTCACAGTTTGGGCAGCGCTGGTGTAATATATTGTGCACCTGGTCCTGGGTCTGGAAAGAGTAAAATAACTCCCCCAAACCCCCTCCTCCTCCTCTCGCCATACCAATTTCTCATCCAAACTTTGTTCTGCCCTTCTCGATCGCGATGAAGACGATACCTTTAATCCATTAAAAATAAGAATAATAACTTGGAAAATAATCAACCACCCTAAAAAGTTCATAGCCTTCTACATAACTCAAACTAAATCAACCGTCAAAGAGTTAAGGTTGTTATTACGGTCGTTAGACATATTTAACTGTAATTGGTTCTTTTTTCGAGAAACAATTCTCGACGTTTCGTTGAATTCTTATTCAACGACATCAGAAGAACGACCTTTACCCGTGGAGATAGAGGGCAGACTGATTACTACTTTCATTAATTATATGCACTTTGTTGTGGAGTGTTCATTTCTTCTACGATAGAGGTTGCCAGTGTGCTAGTTACTCAGTCCGCCCTCTGCCTCCGCGGGTAAAGATCGTCCTCCTGATGACGTTGAGTAAGAACTCAACGAAACGTCGAGAATCGTTTCTCGGAAAAACATACGGTTCGTATAAAATGTCCGCAACCAGTTACAGTTAAATAAATCAATCGTTAAATCAATTAATTAGTTATATCAGTCATGGACCCATTAGCAAAGAACCAAAAATTTATCATTCGAATCATCATCAAAAGATTTGCTTCAGATGACTTCTTTAAAGTTTTTGATCTGAGGCATTTAAACTATACTTACAAAATTTTACAAGGCGGACTATTACTATTGTTATTGGTACGATTAGGGGAGTAGCAAGATTGTAGAGATTATTTGCTCCGAGTCATTAATAAGAAACCATTCACATACCAATCAGACAGACTATTCAGAGAATTTAATGTACTGGACGTTAGACAGCTGTTCGTTAAGTCTACCCTCATCTTCTACATCAAAAACACAAACCATCTAACAGCAACCAGTAACTCGCATTCACATAATACTAGACAAGCACTACGATACCTTGACGAAATACCAAAAACTAAGACAACATATGGACAGAAAAATTCATACATAGGGCCTAAAATATTTAACATATTTAAAACAGACTTCCCGGAAATCAGAATATACTCAATTAATAAAATAAAAGCTTTAGCAAACAACTGGCTTACCTCCAAAGGTAGAACAGCAACTGAAAATTTACTTACTGTAATTGCATAATAATGTCTACAAATAAAAATATATACCTATATAAATAAATAAATTAATTAAGGAAAATAAAAAATAATCTTAAACAAAACTTTAACCCTTTTTACATTAAACAATTATTCTACACATATTTACACTTGAACTTATGACTCACTCAACTTTCACTAACATTACACTTGATACTTTGTAGATATATAATTACTACCTTATGAAAATAAATATCACTGACGAATTCAAATTTATATTATAATTGTGTTCTATAACGCCACTCTGGGACAGGCGTAGCCTAGTAGAGTGGCATAATCCACAAATTTAACAAAAAAAAGTGTAACTTATCTTATATTTTATTGTTAAACTAGTATTAAGTACCTTTATTTGTAAACAAGGATTTTTTTGAAATAAATAAATAAATATTTATAATGATTATGATAAAAGGAATGCGTATTTGATTACGCATTTTTATCAATTGTTGCGCGCTAAGATCGATAATCCTGAAATTATGCGGAGCATTGGTTTGTATGTTCCCGATAATTACTTAAGACAGCGTCAGCATAGATTGTTTCGCATTCCAATATAAAGGACCAACCTGCCAATGGTTATGCCTATTGGAAGAGCTACAGCTATGCTGAACAATATTACTCTGGACATTGATCTGTTCCATGTCTCTGAGAGGGTTTTCCGAAGCAGGATTCTCCTACACCTTTTGATATGAATTTATATACGTTTTATATTTTATTGTTTGTATATTTTTTCACTTGTGAATCATATTTATGAATTAAAAATATGTTTTTTATGTAAATGTTTTTGTTGAAAATGATCATACAGCCGCGACATCTAGACAGCTATATCAATCTAATACAGGAATCAATGTCTGTGAATGCTAAATCTGCAGTTGAGTCGTTGGGTGTGCATATTGATTCAGATCTCTCCATAAATACACAATTAAGTCTCAGTGCATGCCTGTATCAACTGAGACAGATAAAAAGTATTCGAAGATACCTTCCCCCTGAAGCCGCCCGTTTACTCAAATGCAATTGTGGTATCACGCGTGGAATACTGAAATAGCATTTATTCTGGACTTCCAAAATTCCAGCTGGATAGACTACAGTCCATTCTTAATGCAGCAGCAAGAATAGTTAATGAAGCATCAAAATTCTCGCATATTAGATCCCATTTGCGTGAACTACATTGGCTTCGATTTCCTTAAGAGTCGAGTTTAAGTTGTGATGGTTAATGTACAAGGCGACACATAATATGGCGCCTGTGTATCTTCAAGAGTTCTGCATCCCGGATGACTCGAAGAGTAGATGCCAAACTCTGAGGTCAGCCACTACCTCAGCTACGGGAAGGGTTGTAGAACCCAGCATACCAGAGGACTAAGTTTAGTTAACGGGCATTTGCGGTGGCAGGCCCAAAGGCGTGGAACTCTCTTCCCTCCGTAATACGGAACAGTGCATCAGAAACACTGTTTAAAAAAAGACTTAAAACGCGCCTTTTTGTAGAATCTTTTCGTAGAATTAAATTAAATACTAGTGTAGGACTAAAATGACGCTATAGAAATTATCAATTTTTATTATTATGATTATTAAATTGGGTGAACTGTGTTGACAGTTTTATAATAATTAATAACTGGTATTGATAATATATTTAAAAGTATTTTACCAAAAATATATCAATTTTTAAAATATCATCTGGTTATAGAATCAGTAACAAATATGTTTAATCTCAATTTTATAGATTGCAGATTTACGTTTCTTTTTGTGATTTTCAAACTTTAATATTTATAATTTTGAATAAGACAGCGACTAAATAAGATGAACGCGAGTTACTTCTTAGAATTCGCTGGACCGTCCACATAAATCCGATTTGCAGTAACATCCGAATTCGGAATGCAGAGAACAGAGAGAAGAGGCGATCATTAAGATACATTTCCAGCCAAGAAGAGACGTGACCTGAAGGTTGTGCAGTGAAACCAGACAATTCAGTTGTAATAATTGTGGTGAACGTCTAGAACAGGAAACTTCTGTGTTTATATTAGTGTGCTAAATCCAGAATTTATTTTATCAGCAATAATTCAAAAATCATAAAATTAAAATATTTGTACATCACAAAATTAAAAATTCTCCTTCGGTGAGTCAACAACTGAGAATGGTGTGTTTTTTTTTTAAGAGCTGGAAAATTTTTAAATGAAATAAAACACATACAATTCGTGGTATTTGGTTTTATTGGAAAGACAATATTATGCATTTTACCACGGCGGCGGCGAAAGTCTATTCATGATAAAATGGCAAAGTAAACTGAGCACAAATCAGCTGGAAAAAGTGTTGCCAATTCGAAAAACAAACCACTCAAAAGTCACTCTAGATAGATATATTTTAACACTAGTGGCATAAAATTATCTTTCCAATAAACCCAATAGCAAGATTTTTATGTGTATTATTTTAAAGTCTCTAAAAATACATCCTACTTTTATCAGCTCTTTGCGATCCTGGACCTTGTTTAAAGCAACCAGCAACGGGGCTCCGATCACTTCTTGGACTTAACATTTTCATCTTATTGGAGATTGTTCTATCTTTGTATATTTTCGCAGTGAAAATTAATTTCTTAAGTTTGTTCCCCTTTTTCTTTTAGCTATATAAGTATTATGAAAATTACACAATATAATACTCTTTTAGCTATGTAAGTCTTATGAAAATTGCAAAATATAATATAGAACAAAATTTACTATCCTGACATAAAAAATATTTCTCCTACGTATTCCCTCCAACGACAGGCAAACTCATCTCTTTTTCATTGAGAATATCCGGACAAATGACAGGACGAAATCCACAACACTTTGCGGATTCCAAGTTTCAATTCCATACAGAGCTATGGAGCACAGCAGAGCTTTAACTAGTTAGACTTTTTTCCTTTCCTAGAAATGAAGCCGTTCTTCCAAACTTCAAAAATATGCTCTTAGAAGTTTTTTTCGATTGATATGCAATTTCAGATAAGAATTTAATTACGAAACGGTGAAAGCCAAAATAGTAGCTTTTCATTCAGAACATTAATGCAGTTTTTCATTCAGAACATTAATGCGATAAGAACTACAGCCTAAATTTACCAAAAAGTGGATAATATCTTAGAAGTTCTGTTAGTGAATGGAACATGGAAGGACAAAAGGAAAGTGAGTGATACCCAACACGGCGGATCGATCAAAAAAGTTTCTGGATGTCCTATTGAAACAGCAGGTATTGAAAACGGAGAAGAAAAATTGTAAATAATATCATTCCAACCCAGAGATTTTCTATCTTCGGTAAAAGAATAAGAGGATCATTTATACTTTCAGAATATTTTTGAGTTTGTTCAAATCTTTCAGAACAGTACTGGATTTCATGTCACAGAGACATTATTAATCAATTTTTGTATATTATAGATATCTCACAGAGATGAAACTGTAGTTTTTTATGGGAAAGTAGGTATAGAAGTCTTTTGGGTGTACATAGGACTTATGATAACCAACCATAAGAAAGGTCATAAGTCCTATGTACACCCAAAAGACTTCTATACCTACTTTCCCATAAAAAACTACAGTTTCATCTCTGTGAGACATCTATAATATATATTAATTGATTTATACTTTCAATTTGTTTATCACAGACTCCAAAAAATAACAGTGTGCATACAGTTTGGTCCAGAGAGTGGTAAGGGTAAAATATCCGGAGAGATGGGGTGAGGTGACTATATTTTTATCAGGGTCCTAGAGTGCAACTGTATAAGTATTATTTACAACTGAGAGTATTTAATATAATAAATTGATGTCTGAGGGAGCATGTTAGGTGGCTAGGAGGTGGGAGCCTTTATTTCATTCAGTATTATTAGAAATATCTTTGCGAAAATAGGCTTAGACCAATCAAAAAGGTATACGATTTTCTAGATAGCGGAAAAATGTTTATTCAATAAGGTACATTTTTATTATGTATATTTTTAAGAGATTTAAAAGATAAAAGATATATACAGATGCGTTCACGGAATATGTGTCCCATTAATATTCTAACCACTTCCTAACAAAGTTAAACGCCTGTACTACTAAAAATAGGACAAATTGCTGGTCTAGAATGAGGCACAGGTCCATGATCGCTGGATCACTAGGCAAATAAATGTCCCAACCATGACGCTCAAAATATTGTTCATTTAGAAAATTGTGACTTTTCAAATTGATATTGGACCATCCATTAAAACTCGCCTGCATTATTGGTGCGCGTCCGTTAATCTCCGAGATAAAAAAGTGTACAATCAAATAATAAATGATTCGGTAAATCAATTCCCCCACCCCGAAATGATTGGTTTTCGACACGGCGGTCCGCGAGAGACAATCAAGTGTTCAGCCGACAATCAGAAAGTAATCTCCCGATGGATGGGAGGAGGATAAATTGTTTTAGGGCCCGGCCTGAAACATAGGGGCGCGAAAATGCAATTTGAATCAGCAGCAGCGGAAAATGGCGCCTGATAAAAATGGGCGCCATTCCATTTTGGCGGGATTTCATATGATACGCCGTGACGTGGAAATATTCGCGCGGCTTTTTTATTCATAGACTGTGAAATCTTTCCCTCTGCCACTTTCTTACCGGGTGGTAATGGAATTGTCGGAGTGTCGGGTGGTCCTGAAATGGGTCACCTCGTTTTTATATCGATTTAATTTCGATCATCAAATGGATGAAAAATAAAAACGAAGTTAAACATCTATTCATTTATGAAAGACAATCTAATTAGTTTACAGGTAAAACCAATATGCCTCGTATGCACAGCTTACATATACTAATTCTAATTCGATTGTCTTTTTTAAATGTTTGATGGAAAGATGTTTACCTCCACGTAAGTTTAATTATATATTATTTTCCTACTCAAGTTTTTAGAGCAGGTAATGAATGGGCTTCAAGTACTTGGGTATCGAGATATCCAGCAGTAACGACCTCTACGAAGAAGTAAGAAAGCAAGCAAACAATGCAGCAACTTTTGCTGGATGCTTGAGAAATGCTATCCGGAGAAACGACCACAGGCTCAAGGAGAGCAAAGTGAAAATATATAAGACCTGTGTCCGGCCAATCATAACTTATGGTATCGAGACAAGGGCTGACACTACCGGAACTAAAAACCTCCTAAGAACAACTGAGATGAAGACTCTCCGACCCATTGCAGGACTGACAATCCTAGACAGAGAGGAATTCCGAAATATGAAGGACTTGCAACGTCGAGAATATTGTCGGATGGAGAAGATCTAGACGTAACTGGAGAGATCACGTGGAAAGAGTTTGTTCTGAGAGAGTAGTAAGCATAGCAGCAAACAAGCTGCCGTCTGGTACCAGACTCTCAGGAAGACCGATAGAAGATGGCGAGACAGCTGGACATCTGTATCCCAGGAACAGGCTCCGAGCAATGACAGGACGCAGTCCTAGATGAAGCAGAAGAATAAGAAGAAGTTTTTAGAGTAAAAGAATCTCTCATTAATAGGTGAACTATTATACTGACTACTTAGTACTTAGTACTTATATAGAATTTCTCATGGATTAGATAAAAATACAAATAAATAATTTATAACATTTTGATAGGTATGTTTTGAGAACACAATAACTGAACTTTGTCAAAAAGGGGATAATTATTAAAATAAATTATCGAAGTATCACAGAGAAAAATAAGTGGTTAATACCGTAAGTGTAAAGTATATATACATTAATACAAACAGTTTCTCTTAGTGGGATTAAGTTTTGATTTTATTAACAATATTTCAATGTTATGACGGATATTGAATTAATAATATGCGTGTAATAATAAAAGTTAATTTTAGTGTTAATTAAATAAATTATGGTCTACCACAAAGTTACTGCCATATCAATCAATAATATTAAATACTACGTATGTTTTAAGAATAACTAACACTAAGATTGAAATAATAATTATACTGATCATTAAGATGTCTGAAATTATTTACATTTGCCATTATTAAATATAAATAAATCGGTTAGATCATCTGTTTATAACCACCCACTACTGCGAGTCTCTGTCATTTCTATTCACTATTTTGAAATTTCCTCATAATGCGGGACTCGCGAATGTTTCATGCTCCGAGATTTTATTTAAATTACTCCATAAAAACTACTCTCATTAAATGCTTCGTATATATATTTTCAAAGCAGAAATGCAATGTTTTATATAGTGAATAAATAAAGAAATAACAGACATCTTTTTGATTATGAATAATTTTCCGTAACATTATTAGTTAGTTCGTGTTCACGCAATTGCCCGACGATTGTGATAAAAAGATTGATATTTTTTAGAACCACTTAATTTACGTGTCGGATTTTTTAATATTCTATAATCTGGTTGTTTTAAATTGGTACACAATAATGGTACACAATGAACATTAAAATGATGTTTTTAGGTTTTCACGGCCACTCAGAATCTTCAGGTTTGTGTTTTTTGGGGTATTATGCCGTGTTATTACGACCTTTGGGGCCGACGTTTCGGATCCCATCACATCAGCCCTGATGATGGACCATGCAATGGGATCCAAAACGTCGGCCCCAAAGGTATAACAAATAATACGGCATAATACCACAGAAAACACAAACCTGAACATTATAATGGTTACACAATCCAAAAACACATTACTATTATTTTAAGCTCAGCCCAGTATTTCAATTACAAGGGTCTTCATTTGCTCCAGCATATACATGCATATAGGTATTGTTTAGGCGTTTATACAAATACACACAACACATAAGACACACATTTCTTTATTGGTTTGAAATTTTTTACAACCTATGGCCCCTGGCGACAAAGGTGCAAAACACACGGCTGTCAGGTCGGAGCGGCAGATTCGCTTTGTGGACACGGGAGAACCGGTGTGATTCGGATCTTCAATCTAATCGGAAATCAACAAAAAGGTGACAAACAAGACCAGGAATACGGCGGACGAAGATTTAGTACACGAAGACAGGCGGCCCACCAGTCGACTAAAGGTAAGTCGTAGATTTTCTACTTGGATCGAACTAAATTTTAAATCAATAAAGAAAAGATCAAAAAACACCACATACAACAGAGCTATCGAAGACGGCGTAAACAGGTATGTATGTAGAATTTAATTAAATAATTAATAATATGATCTATGGGTTTTATTTTATTGTCAAAAAAATGGTTGTTTTGTAAGAGTGACTTTTTAAATTATGATAGGGTATCTGCAAGTATAAAAAGAAGATAATGGTTTATGAATTATCTAAGAAAATATTGTAGCACTATGTTACTACACTAGAAAATTCTAAGACTTTCTATTTCATAGTAAAACACACGTCAGAAGAGTTTAGAGCATGCTACAGGCTTCTCGTTATCTCTAGAACAAATTATAACTAAAAGATTCATCTATAAAAAGGAGTCGCGCAACGTTGGCTGAAGCGATTCAGCTTGTGACGACAGCAGTGCAACATCCGTAGCGTAAAACAGTGTGATAAGTGATTCTATTCTATCCTGGCACACCACTTTTGCTTCGGCCTCATTCATACATCTTCTCATACAAGTTATACGGTTGTTGCGGCTTTTAACAGGGCCATCCTCAAATATTTGCAGTATCTGATCGTGCCAGGTCTTTCGCGGACGCCCCCTATTCCTGTTGCCTTCAACACTCGCCTCATATATTTTCTTAACCATCCTTTCCTCGTTCATACGTTGCAAATGACCAAACTATCTCAGCACTCCTTGCTTTTTTCTATCTACCATACTACAGCCAGCATTGCATTCATGTCTAAATTGTTCATTCCTCACTCTATCGACCAAAGATTTTCTATACAAGCGTCTTAGTGACCTAAGTTTCTCAATAAATGTAAATATAATTATTATGTGTTTTACTGAATAAAGAACTCCTTGATGCCGATTTGATGATGACGATAACTTTCTTTGCAGATTGATAAATAAGCGGCAAAGTGCCAAGGATTTTTTCTGGAGTCACGAAAGAAAACGTATCATACACGATTACGCCTTCGCGCTAAATTAAGCCGCAAGTACCACAAATTATATAGTCGTAGTCGTACGCGTACACAAAGGAGTTTGTGCTCTCGCGACTCGAAAAAATATATGTTTATACAGTTGCTCTCAACTCTACATAAAAAATTTGAGACAATTTTATCAATTTAGAGACGCTTCCTTTTTGTTTTGTAGACGGAGGTGATTTAGAGATTTTCAACTCGATACAATCTCTGAGATACGAATATTATTTCTGTGAGATTCTTCTTCTACTTTTCTTTAGCCTTCATCTCTCTACTGCTGGATATAGGGTCTCTCCCACACCCTTCTCTGTTGTTTGTTTCCTGCAACCTTGTCTTCCCTTTACAGCGGCTATATCGTTGGTCCATCTCTTTTGAGGTATTCCCACGTTATCTTATTTTCACAAGGTCTTCACTTCAGAACTCTAGAAGTCCTTGTTGCATCCTGCCTTGCAACATGCTCTGCCCATTGCCATTTTACGCTGCTATTTTACGCCTTACGCCATACGCCATTTACGCTATCTTCGTCATTCGCTACACGTCCATGATTCCCACTATTCTAGTTTTGCTTATACTTTAATAATTTTTATTTATTATCTTTTTATCTCTTTTTGGATCGTTACGTGCATTTGAGCTTTTCTATGTTACATGAGATTATTTTGGTGACAATATTCGAATTTTGCCGTCTTTACATTTTTTTTACCTACGTCAAACGTCAAATATCCTTTTTTTGAATAGAGATGCGAGCACGAAATACATCATGTATTGTCTCGTCGTGTCGCATCAGTGTCACACAATAGTATCACATCAATATACTTACTAAATGCTTGCGCTATGAAATTAGGACTTAATTGCTGGTCTGGAGTGAGGTTCAAACCCGTGACCTTTGGATCACGAGAGGAGAGCCTTAACAAGCCCACATAAAAAGTTGCTGGTGTAGCTACTACACACTTTGTGTGTACTAAAAGTGTCTAATTCGACTTTCAATTTGACACTAAGATACATGATTTTATTTTGATTTTCTTATTTTTCTTCTTCTTCTAGTGCTTGTCCAACTATTGAATGATGCTTCAACAGCAGCTTCAAATAGCTGGACCATGGTTTTACCCAACCATTGCGTAAGATTCTTAAGTCAGTTTATCTTTTACCTTCCAGTAGTTCTAGTGGTCTTCTTCCAGTAGTCTAGTGGTCTAGTGATTTCGCGTTAATATCTCATGATACGCCCAAAATATTATATTTTCCGTTTTTTTTTTGTTTGAGAGTTCTTTTTTCTGCATCCATATTAATACACTTCCATTTTCAACCCTATGAAAGCGTTTTATATTTTGAAGCCGTCTGCAATGTCAAATCTCGAATGCTTCGAATCGTTTGAGCATTGTTTCAGTGAATGTCCATGACTCCATTCCATACAAAAGCGCAGCGAACACATAAAATCATATTCATTGATTTCCGCAGCACCATTTTCAATTGAAATACATTTTATTGTAAAGTTGCAATTTTTAAACATGCGAGTAGTTCAATGGAAACAGTAGTTTCGCGCATTGTTTGAAAAAAAATTAAAAAATTCTGAGTTCGTATCATGGTGATTATTTCTGTAAATGATACTAAATGGTTTTTTGGATAGAAAAATATTCTATATGTAATTCAAATATCTGAAATTAACATCAAAAATGGGTTTTTAACTAATTAAATAACTTTGGATTGACCACTTGGAGTAACTCTACGTCTACCGGTTTCGATACTACTGTATCTTCGTCAGGACGGACGTATACTAACTATCCATTACTCATTCTAGCAAACAAATCAACGGGGGCGTGGCTACAGTGGTGGGGGTAATTGGCAAGTGGACGCCGAAATGGAGAATATATCAAGTAACGGGCTATTCATAAAATGTATCTGCTCATTAATTACACGTGCCTTAGTGTTCAGACATATTTTGATTTCTAGTATTTCTAAGTTATCTAATCTAAGACCTTTATTATTTACATGTAGAATCTCTATACCGTTTTCTTTTTTAAATGTGTGCCCTGTTTCTAAAAGATGATTCGCGAATTAAAAAATAAATAAACTAAAAATAAAAAACGGGTTATTTGATTGGTTGCAAAACACAAATGCTACGCTTTTTTAATTTTTAATCTTACACCTGATCAAACAAGCAACCCCAATTTATTTTTTAATATTCTTATAGCTAACCCGTTGCATTCAAGTGTAATAATTCAAGGTTCTTCTTCTTTTTCCTCAGCCTTCATGTCTCCACTGCTGGATATAGGCCTCTTCCACACCCTTTCATCCATAATTCAGGGTTAATAAAACTAATCGGACTCACTTGATTAAAGTAAAATAATTGAAAATATTCTTAATTTTTTAATAGCACGTGCAATATTCGCATGATTTTCTAGTGACATATGCTTTGTAATGAAACTCGCTCTACCGAGTGACGGATATGGGGTTGTTTTCTTTTTTGGATTTTAGTATGTAAATATAATGAAAATATATTTAATTTCGTTGCACCGATACTACCCAGCGCTGTGGTAATCCGTTTAATTAATGTATTACCATTACAATATCATGTAGTTTCAAAGCATTCTACCAAAGCGCATTAAGTATTTAATAGGTCCAATACTGTTCGTTTCAAAC
Source organism: Agrypnia vestita (assembly GCA_016648135.1). NCBI lineage: Eukaryota > Metazoa > Arthropoda > Insecta > Trichoptera > Phryganeidae > Agrypnia > Agrypnia vestita. Next base: position 40,275 of record JADDOH010007681.1, read on the forward strand.
GCAGAGTATATATATTTTGTTAAAAATTAATAACAGCTTTGGGAATCAATGCAATATCTACTCATGGTGTGAGTGGTATAAAATTAAGTACAGCTTTGGTAGAAATATATATATATAATATATATATATATATCTATCTATGTATTATGTTAGTTCTAACTACTTTGGGGGTAACCCCGTCAAATTCTGGTCGTCAGGACCAGTCGTCTGCCGACGTTTCGAACAGATCTCACTGTTCATCTTCAGGGTGCCTTGTCGATGAGCTGCTTCTCCAAAAAGCGTACAATCGTTTGGGTCCGGAGCTCACCGTCAAGTGAAAGTTTGAAAAATTCTGCGTCAGGTGTTTGTGGAGGAGTGGGTTTCTCCAGCGACGCCGTTAATGTGTTTTGCTCTGCTTCTAGTAATCCGTACATTTACTTTATTATCGTCATTATACAATATTGAGATGGTTGGATTTTCTAATTCCTTCGGTGTTTTCATCGTGATTTCTGATTTATTATTATTTGTATTAGAAATTTGATTATTATTATTAAGAATGTTACTCCATGTACGCTTGTACGCTTTTTGGAGAAGCAGCTCATCGACAAGGCGCCCTGAAGATGAACAGTGAGATCTGTTCGAAACGTCGGCAGACGACTGGTCCTGACGACCAGAATTTGACGCGGGTTACCCCCAAAGTAGTTAGAACTAACATATATTGTACCCGTGAAAGCCTTAGATTTAACATATATATATATATATATATATTTTTTTTTTTTTTTTTAAATTAATTTTATTATTTGTTTTAATCTTCTATATTTATAAATTACACCTACATGTTTCGGAAAAACGTTTTCATCGTCAGGGTGTTGTATAACTGTCAAAATATCAAAATTAAATTCCCTTTGATATTAGGTCCTTACATATGAAATTGGCGTTTTGCCGTACTGGCAAATTTGATCTCAAATATCTTCTCTTTAGTTAGGAATTCCAAATCCAAATTTATACAGCTATTTACTCATGTATTTGTGTTTTGAAAATTATAATTCATTTGTTTTTACCTCAATTGTTTTTTTCTTTGCGTCACTCAGTTTACAAAATGAAAAACTTGAAATATCGCGTTATTAACGAGTACGAGTTCCACCGTGGCACCAGTGCTGCAAAAACGGCTCGAAGGATTAATGATGTGTATGGCGACGGTGCCGCAAAAGAAAACACAGTGCGTTTTTGGTTCCAACGTTTTCGTTCTGGAAATTTCGACCTGCAGAACAAGCCCCGTGGACGGCCGGAGACCAAAGTTGATAATGAAGAATTGAAGGCTATTGTGGAAGCGGATCCATCGCAAACCACATCCGAGTTAGCTGCAGGCTGCGGTGTTAGTGATAAAACTGTTTTAATCCACTTGAAGCAAATTGGTAAGGTGAAAAAGCTTGAAAGGTGGGTACCTCACGAATTGAGTGAAGCAAATCAACAAACGCGCATTGACTGCTGCGTTGCATTACTCAACCGGCACAATAATGAAGGGATTTTAAATCGAATCATTACCTGTGATGAAAAGTGGATCCTGTACGATAATCGGAAGCGCTCATCGCAATGGCTGAACCCTGCCGAACCAGCCAAACCATGCCCCAAGCGAAAATTGACTCCAAAAAAGTTACTTGTGAGCGTTTGGTGGACTAGTGCTGGTGTCGTTCACTACAGCTTTCTTAAATCTGGCCAGACGATTACGGCAGATGTCTATTGTCAGCAACTGCAAACCATGATGGAAAAGCTAGCTGCTAAACAACCGAGGCTGGTTAATCGCTCTAGGCCACTGCTGCTTCATGATAACGCTAGACCACACACTGCACAACAGACGGCTACCAAATTAGAGGAGCTTCAATTGGAATGTCTAAGACATCCACCGTACTCTCCGGACCTTGCCCCAACAGATTACCATTTTTTTCGAAATTTGGATAACTTCTTGCAAAGGAAAAAATTCAACTCCGATGGGGCAGACCAACCGCCTTCAAAGATTTTATTGATTCCCGTCCGAATAGATTTTTTAGTAAAGGGATCGATGAACTACCTATGAGATGGCAAAAGTGCATAGATAGCAATGGTACATACTTTGATTAAATAAATATATTATAATAAAAAAAATCGGCTTTATGTTCCTCCCATACTAAACGTCAATTTCATATGTAAGGACTTAATATTTTGACAGATTTTTTCAATTGGTTGAGCGCAACTTTGTATGTAGATTGATATTTAAAAATATATATATTTGTTTTAATCTACTATATTTATTAATTAAACCTACATGTTTTGGAAAGTTTTTCAGAAATATGTAGGTGTAATTAATAAATATAATAGATTAAAAAAAACTTAATATATCAATCTACAAAGTTGCTCAACCAATTGAAAAAATAAATATATTTTCACGTTAACCAATTTTTGGGGTCAAATTTCGGCAGGATTGAGCTGAAATCATAAAAATAAAATATCGCGCATGGTGCACACTGTTAACCTTCGTAAGGTCCTCGGGTCAATTTTGACCCATTTTGGGATGAATGAGCAATTTTCTCGAAAAATAAAATTTTTAAATACTGATATTTTATGACTTTTATTTATTCACTGTCTTAAGCTTATTTTCAAATTAATATATTTTTTGAAACTTATGTTATCGTACGTATGAACTTTTTTACTCTAACTTACTTCGGGTCAAGTTTGACCCACAGGTAATAACAAGTTAATTTTTAACGCACAAAAAGTCTTATCTGGTTATCGTTCATTAGAATTGAGGTAACGATTTTAAAACAAAAAAATAATTTGGTTAGACAAGTTGTACTATAGACCCATTTTATAGGGACGTTGTTTTTATATTTTTAATATCTGCACTAAATATTGTTATAAATATTCAGTTTTATTTGATAAACATAATTCTCACCCTTTGTAAACTCTATTAAAGCTTGCCTCAATAAAGAGTATACAATGTATTTTAGTAATAAAATTTTTAAACTCATTCTCAGGTCAAAATTTAAGTTTCACAGGTTTAAAAATTGTACAAATGATACAATTGTTAAATATTAAAGTATTTTCGTATTTAAAAACACACAAATTTATTTAATTGCGTCATTAAAAATCAAATAAAATTGAGATTTTTAATTGCAGATGATAATTAATGGTGCGATTTTAAGCATGTTCATAACTCAACCCTTTGAGCGCTGCGTACTTAAAAATGTTGACATAATTGCTACGCCTCGCTCGGGAGTTAGGTTTTCGAAACGTGTTCGTTATATTTTTACACCGAATGATATTTCTTTGAAGATTTTTCATTTCAGTGTAAATAATTCTGAAATGAAATTGCAGATTTTAAAGGGAAGTAGAAGTATGAAATTAAAGCTTCGCAATATCAAAACGAACGTGAAAAAAATGATACATAAAAATAATTTTATTTTTAACTTCTTTCAGAAGCATCAGAAAATAGTTAAATACACGTTAATTTTATTTATAATGTGTTGTAATCCAACGATCCGTTTTTATTGAATTTTATTTAAGTACGCGGTATGTTAAAATTGAAGGAATCTGAAAAAAAATCACAAAACAATTAAAAAGGTTTTCAATATTTGTACAAAATATCCTATAAAAATTGTGAATACTGGAAAAAACGAAAATAATGAAGACACAAAAATGTAGGTACATAGTATTAGACTTTATTATATTTTAAATATCCTATTTCTCAGAGTTTGTCATCTCCTTCTTCTCTCAAATCATACATAGGTAAGTACGTGTTTTCTTGACTGTCATAAATTCTCAGTCTTAAAAGTCTTAAATTCTAAATACCAAAAACATCCATATCATCACTATACGATTCCAGCATTTCAAACCACATGTTCTAGTGAAAAAACGCAATTCATTTTTCACTAATCCAAAAGAAGACGTTCTTATGAGAATCATTTCCTGAAAATTAATTGATACAGAATTTTGAAAAATCAGAGAACACACAAGAATACAGTTTAAAAATTAAGTGCAAAATAAATATATTACGACAGCCACATAAATATTAAAATAGGCTTTTATTAGCGTACTTATTATTATTAGTCTATAAAGCAACGTGAATAGTTTAAAACCTTTAGTAAATGAAGTTAGTCTATTTGTTTATATGCATCTTTATTTATAAATAGCATTTTTTAATTCATAATATCTTTTTAATGCAATTTTTTTTTTCGTATTTACTATCGTTCACATCTTAATTCACTTGATGCCGCAAATATGTGAAAAGAACGGTCAAAGAAATTTTATTTAAAGATTATATTATATATTTAAACCAAAGTTAATACGCCGTTGAAATTATGAAAGGTTACAAAACTTTTATCCGAAAATAATTAAACTGGCACGTTACTCAAATCGGAATCCTTCACCTACCGATAAAACGAGCTATGTCAAATATATACCAACAATATTAGGTCCTTACATATGAAATTGGCGTTTAGTATGGGAGGAACATAAAGCCGATTTATTTTTATTATAATATATTTATTTAATCAAAGTATGTACCATTGCTATCTATGCACTTTTGCCATCTCATAGGTAGTTCATCGATCCCTTTACTAAAAAAACCATTCGGACGGGAATCAATAAAATCTTTGAAGGCGGTTTGGACTGCCCCATCGGAGTTGAATTTTTTCCTTTGCAAGAAGTTATCCAAATTTCGAAAAAAATAGTAATCTGTTGGGGCAAGGTCCAGAGAGTACGGTGGATGTCTTAGACATTCCAATTGAAGCTCCTCTAATTTGGTAGCCGTCTGTTGTGCAGTGTGTGGTCTAGCGTTATCATGAAGCAGCATTGGCCTAGAGCGATTAACCAGCTTCGGTTATTTAGCAGCTAGCTTTTCCATCATGGTTTGCAATTGCTGACAATAGACATCTGCCGTAATCGTCTGGCCAGATTTAAGAAAGCTGTAGTGAACGACACCAGCACTAGTCCACCAAACGCTCACAAGTAACTTTTTTGGAGTCAATTTCCGCTTGGGGCATGGTTTGGCTGGTTCGGCAGGGTTCAGCCATTGCGATGAGCGCTTCCGATTATCGTACAGGATCCACTTTTCATCACAGGTAATGATTCGATTTAAAATCCCTTCATTATTGTGCCGGTTGAGTAATGCAACGCAGCAGTCAACGCGCGTTTGTTGATTTGCTTCACTCAATTCGTGAGGTACCCACCTTTCAAGCTTTTTCACCTTACCAATTTGCTTCAAGTGAATTAAAACAGTTTTATCACTAACACCGCAGCCTGCAGCTAACTCGGATGTGGTTTGCAATGGATCCGCTTCCACAATAGCCTTTAATTCTTCATTATCCACTTTGGTCTCCGGCCGTCCACGGGGCTTGTTCTGCAGGTCGAAATTTCCAGAACGAAAACGTTGGAACCAAAAACGCACTGCGTTTTCTTTTGCGGCACCGTCGCCATACACATCATTAATCCTTCGAGCCGTTTCTGCAGCACTGGTGCCACGGTGGAACTCGTACTCCTAAATAACGCGATATTTCAAGTTTTTCATTTTGTAAACTGAGTGACGCAAAGAAAAAAACAATTGAGGAAAAAACAAATGAATTATAATTTTCAAAACACAAATACATGAGTAAATAGCTGTATAAATTTGGATTTGTAATTCCTAACCAAAGAGAAGATATTTGAGATCAAATTTGCCAGTACGGCAAAACGCCAATTTCATATGTAAGGACCTAATATTAGCCTATGATATTTATTTTTATTATTTTCATTAAAAAATGTTTTTAAGATTTTAATTTAAACGACGCCTGCTAAGTGGCAGCAGGACTCCAGAAAATATATAAACATTGCTAAAGTTACAATAAATTGATGATTAACAATTCTTTTTTAAAAAAAACATGCTGATGACTTTTCACTTTTAAGCTTAGTTTTAAAGAAAAACGAAATAATGAGCCAAAACCTTTACATATAGAAACAAAAGGTTTCAGAATGAATTTACTCGAGCAACTAGAAATAAATAAATATAAAAAGGATCCAAATATTTAACTTTTAAATAGTCAACAAAAAATTATCTTCTCTCCAGTTCTAAGTATGTTTAAAAAATTAAAAATAAATTAAAATAATATTTATAAATAACAACTAAATAGAATCACTTACTTAGAAAATGGGGAATTTTGATAATTAAGCATAACATAGAATTTTGTAAATCGAGGCATCTTTAATGATAAGTGCCCGGGAAAAAACGAACATTAATATAGGGCTTCACCATTATAATGTAATTATTTTAAAGGGAAAAATTTTATAAATAAGTCATTTATACGTGGTTTATCCACTGTTTGATAATGGTCTTGCCAGCCGAAACAGCTGTCACACTTAAAATAGTTAACCCGCAGAACTTAAGAATAATATTTATTAAAAATTAATTTATTTTAAATTTCAATAATAATAATATTTATTAAATTTAATTCGTTTTGAATTTCATTAATAATAATAATTAAAATTTAATTTATTTTATATTTCTCTAAAAAAAATAAAGAAATACATTTGCAGTAAGTTGATTACATTAATTTTAAGCTTAAAAATCAAATAATGGTTAAATTTTCTAGAAAATCACAACACTATGAAAAATGAATTACATAATAATTTAACTAATTTAAGTAAGTCTTCTTCGTTCTTATATATTCCGAATTCGAGAGCTCGTTCACAAGTTAAAATTACACGTGACCATTGTAAACATTACTGAAGGCGTGGGTTGTGCAAGCCGCCAGGTGGCAGTGATATAAGCTAACCTAACGCGTTGGCGCCAAATTTGAAATCCAAGTATAATGAATTCGGTACAATTAATTAAATAGTTATCTAAAAATATTTTTACAACAATAATTATAAAAATCTTACCTTTGTCAGCAGATACGGAGGCGACGAAGCCCATCACGGCAACACCGATCACAACTTTCCACATTTTGCACTGACTAAATACACTTTTAGCTGAAGAATACATTACGAAGATTATTTTTTTACCCAATTCTAAAGTAAAAATAGCACTTGGATATTTCTAACATCAAGAAATGAAAAAGTACATTAAGATAAAGCTATTTTTAATAACTTGTTAGGAACACTTATTTAGTTAGCAAAGATTTAACTATTGTGATATATTATTAGACGGACATTAATTGGTAACATTTTATTTATAACTTTCAACTAATTACGAGACATCGAATAACTTTTATTTATTTGGTTAATTAAATGTACAGGTATTTATTATTATTTTTATTTTAAATTGTAGGCAAATAGACAGGGGTCTTCAATCTGAAACAAAAGAGAAATGTTTTCATATAAATCACCTATTTATTAATATTGACGTAAAGAAGAAACTAACCCGAATGATGTGACCATTATATGTTTGAACATTTTTTTCAATGGTAAATTAACGTTTTGTAAAGACGTATGTTTTTATTTTTTAACATAAGGTTTTAACTAATGTAAGAAATAAGGTAATACGATAAAGGTAGCCAAATTAAATATGTAGAACAGTGGGTATCGAAGAACATAATATAAATAAGTCAAGCTCGTATAAGATAAAATATATTTAAGTAATTTGTAGTACAAGAGCCACCAAATAATTATAAAGGTCATGTCGGCCACGTGTCATAATACAAAATACGTCAACACTTATTTATTTATTTTATTAAAAAAGATTATTACAAACCAATTTTATTTTAAATTATTATCTATTCCTTAAAGAGAATTATAAAAACAATACGCATAAAGAGAATAATAATAATAATAATAATAATAATAATAATAATAAAAGAATAATAATATAAAAGGTGTTATGATTTTTTTATTAATGTATATAAAAAATTCAATTTAGAGTATGATTAAATAATCCATAAAAAGTTTAATAACTAAAAAAATGTATAATGACAATGAAATACGTCGACTTTACAATATTATCTTATCCCTTAAAAAGAGTTTTCTTTCCTGCTTTAGGCAGGAATTCACTTTTATGATAAAAATATGTAAGGCTACGTTATAAATAATACCAATATGAATAATTATAATTAATTACTGTTTATAGGAATTGAAAATCAGTATGAATTACAAATTAGTTTGGTTCACAATAACAGAAAAGTGAATATCACTTGATAATTACTAAAATTTTTATTTTATTTATAAAACGAATTAAGTGTTCCTACTTTGGTTTGAGAATCCAATTTAGCTCCAGTGCAGTTGCTTGTATTATTTTTACTTTTTGAGCGCTTCTAATTCAATGTAAAAACAATGATTAAAAATTGGACCGGACGACCATTTATTGGGAAACAATCGAATAAAGTGAGAACTTTATAGATATGCCAGTTAATATATTCCATTAGGACAATCATGATTTAATATAAACTATCTTTACCTATGGCAGATTTTTTCGACAACCAATTTTTTTAACCTATTTGTATATAATGTAATTGCATCTAAGTAAATTATAATAATTATAAACTTTGCCTATCTCAACACAGAGTTTTCTAGTAAGACACGTAAAAATTAACCTTAATCAAATCTATATTACCTATGTATAGCATTGAAATCAATAAATTAAAAATCGGAAGAATGGATTTTGTAGATAAAGTAATCATTGCAGACGTCGTAAAGATAATTATAAGATTAATTAATACTCATAAAAAGAAGAATAATATATACAGGATGTTATGAATTATTTATTAATATATATACAAAAGTCAATACAAAGTAAGATTAATTAAGTAGTTAGTGCATAAAAAAAATTGTAGGATAACTAAAAAAAGTCTACTTTACAGTATAATCCCCGATGGCATTCAAGTATTTTTTAGTACGAGGGGCCATAATTTCTTATTGAAGAAGTCTTCCGTCAATTCCCTGAACCAGTTGATAAACAATAATACGCCTTAGGTGTGCATGAGTTTTCGCCCAGAAAATGAATTAATTTCCGTACGAGATAAAAGTTCGTCTATTCCGGGCTGCATGGAAGATGTCCAATAGCTCTCATCAAACTTTTGCGTTTTTTTTTCCGTGTTACGCGTCTTAAAAATGAACACCGATCGCACCTCGCCCCTGAGGGACTTAATTATAGATATGGTTAATAAAACACCACAGAGAAATGATGTCAGAGCAACTGAGAAACTAGAAATTGACAGGCAGTTACAGACAAGTGATGACAAGTTACTGACGCTGGTCCAGTCGAAAGCGCCGACGCAGCTTATTAATATACGCAAACGATTCTTAATTTAAAAATTACCTAAGCCATGTGTTTAATGCATGCGAAAGAAGATGAAAGAAAAATATGGAAAAATATTGTTCTTTAAAAAATATTTCGTTCGTCATTATTTTATTTAAATATTAATCCGTCCCAGATCCAACTATATAGTGACCCAACATAGTGATCCAAACATCGCGGGTTCGAACCTCACTCCAGATCAGCTAGTTAGTCCTATTTTCATAGCTCAAGCGTTTAGCTTAGTTTGAAAATAGTAAGAATATTGATGTGAGACGTATTCCGTGTTCGCATCTCTATTTTTAAAAAAATGCCAACATGGAATGCGTATAGCATCAATATTCTGACTATTTTCAAACTGAACTAAACGCTTGTGCCCTGAAATAGGGCTCGAATCACTAGATCACTAGATCACTAGGCGGAGTCATAACCACTATATAAATATTTATATTTATATTATATCCAAGCAGCCTTCGTGGTCCAGTGGGTATGACACTTGCTTCTAATACCTAGAAGTCTGAATTACAAGCCAACTTTGTGATTTTCTCAATCCTGGGAATTTTTGTGATGCATTTCGCTACTGTAATTGGGTCTCATAGTCTTTGTGGCGTTTGAAATAATATATCAGACTATTTACTATTATTATTTCTTAAACATGTTGCCATATACTTCTTGCTCATTATATTTAATTTAATTCAATCAGTGTTGCTAAATATATCAGTAAAACAAGATCAATTTATCCAAAATTCATATACATAAGTATGATAACGCGTATTGCTTTAATTAATTATCTTCCCATATTTCTGCAAGCTTCCGTCTTTTCATACATCATTTTAACAAATTAAATAGTAATGCTACACAATGGGGTCTATCGTCTGAGTTACAATATAACAAATTAGTAGCTGCGCAAGGCTATATTGTGTTTCGTACACAATACGAACACACACTTGCTTACAAAATAAATAACGTATCGGTCAGAGAGGCCTTCAATACTAGAGCAGGCTTAATCTTCTCCTTACATCGCTGACCTCAATCGATCAAAATACGAAACCTTATGATCTTAACCGGCTCACTGGATAAATTAACTAAAGAAAAAACAGCCTTCACCCATAGTGATGCTACGTTATTTCAATACAATAGTAGCTATATAAACTTATATGCTTCCAAAAGTATCTCAAAACATGTTAAGCTAGAAAAACAACGGAATTGTGTTTCATTTAAACCTTACATATTCTGACATCAAAACACACGTGGTATTTAAATGCTTCATCTTTTTTCTTTCTGGTACCTCTCATCTTACATAAAAATGCTAGAAAATGCTTAATTTTGGGATTTATTTATTTTATTTTAAGAATAAACATATTACGATAGGTAACATAAAAAATATGAAGATAATATGTAGAGAGTAGCTTATTGCTCTTGTGGTTAGGACACTCGAATCGTGATCCAAAGGTCGCGGGTTAGAACCTCACTCCAGACTAGCAACTTAGTCCTGTTTTTATATCACAAGCGTTTTTTAGTAAAAATATTGACGTGATACGTATTCCGTGTTCGCATCTCTATTTAAAAAAAATATGCAGATACATTTAAAAAATAAAATATAATAATAAAAAGTGTTAATAGTAAATTGAAAATTATTAATAGAAACGTTATTCACATTTTAAATTTATTTTCATGTCAGTAATTCATTTTTATTGTTTCAGAGGTAAGTTTATAGAACTCCATAATCACACATACGGAAATAAAAACACTCGTTTATCAAGTTCTACATTTTAAATTTTCTGCGACGCTTTTCGTCTTATCAATTGATAATGCCCTCATAAGGCGAAACGCTTCTCAGAAAATTAAAAAGATGGAACTATAAAAACAAGTATTTTTATTTCCATGTGTTTCCTTTATTATTATTCATTTCTATACTTCGATGTTTGATTTTTATTTTTTTAGTGTACATTGTATCTTGACGGAGAGACCATTGGCCCTGAAACATGTTGATATTTTCAATATATAAGTGGTGAAAACAAAGTACATGTTTATTAATTTTATTATTTATACTTAAATACTTATATATCATCCGCTAAAAAATACCATAAAATATAAGTAATACACAGACCACAAAAACTAATATAACTTAAATAAGTAAGAATAAATTTTACCTATAAAGTGAAAATATGGTTCAAATAAATTATAACGTCGTAATAATTGTAAAATACTCTGCAATTTCATCATTTTTGACAAATTTTTACAATATTTTACATGGGAGATTAACAACCATAGCAAAATATAATCAAACAGCGCATCCTTAAAAAATTAGATTACAATTAATATTTTCTGCGCGCAGTTTTCTGGGATATTCTGCCGTGTATATCTAACCTCTCTGGCTGACGTTTCGGAACCCGTTACAGGGTCCATCATCAGGGCTGATGTGATGAGTTTTTGTGGCGTTGTGTCACTGTTTCCTCAACTGCCGGATAATTATCTGTAAGGAGTCTCCGTTTTCCAGCCGATGTGTAGACTTCTCAGGTTTTCACGGCCTTTCAGAATCTTCTGTGTGCCGTTTTCTGGGATATTCTGCCGTGTATCTCTGGCCGACGTTAACACACAGTTATTCAGCCAAGACATGGCTACTTTGCTAATGTCGCGAGTTTTTTCGCGGTATTTTGATAACTTATTAAATATAACTAAATTCTTATTATAACACAATGTCCTGTACATCTAAAACTGGATTATGGATTTATTTATATCTATCCATTTGTAACATACGCTTGCTCCAAATTGTTTACATGTAAATATAAAATATTTACAGCATCTTTATTTATTTTATAAGATGTTGAAGATTACTGAACTTTTGGTCATCAAAACATCTTATGAGGTTGCGCAGCTCAGATAACGTCATTTACCTTCTACCATCTCCTGCATTTTGATTAAAAAGAGATTCTATTTCTCAAAACATGCGTCTGAAAACACAGCATTCTCTGATTCAATTGTTGTTATTAGTTCTTTTGACTTAACAACGCATGTAAGTATGTACCTCTTTATCGCTACTGAGACCAATCAAGGATATATTTTTTTTTACATACATCAAAACAGCTCCGTTCCAAAAATCCCCATCATTTAATGGTGTTTTTATTTTATGTCTAGACCTTGAAAATTTACATTTTATTACCCTCCAATGAGTGCTCAGGCTTATGTCTGGATTGCCAAAGAGATCCTTCATTATCTCAAATGTGCTGCTTGCCATCTCAATTCGTAATTTAATTCCAAAAACCTTTTCCGGGGTTTTTTTTTTATTTAATCAACTATTAAATGAGAATATTTTATTTTTATTTTTAAACCAAATTTTTTATTTTATTAAACAAAACCCAGAACCTAGCCTACAAATCAATTATTCCTAGAATTTAGTGTACCTACTATTATGGAAATTTTTGAAAAAATATCATTACTACAAATCTTAAAAAAAAAAACATGTGGATGTATTAGGTATGTATTATAAACAATGGATTCTGTAACTTCTAGGTCTATAAGATCATATCTAAATTTAAAAACGCCCAAATATTAAACAAACGCAGCCCAAAACCATTATTCCTTTGTATGATTTTCAATTAATAACTCGAAAAATTAAAAAAAAAATTAAAACCTTACGTCATTTAAAAATAAAGTAAAAAAAATTCAATAAAAACCCCTTGAAATTCCTATGAGATTCACTATAATTTTTTTTTCTGAATATTTTTAACACCTTATTATTACAATTTTAATATCCATTAAATAAACTGATATGATTACTCCTCCCGTAAGTACAAGCTTCAGCACTTTTATTGCGAGTGAAATGTTTTTAGTGTATGAATGTATTATTGAATTCATTAAATAATTTAGGTAAGATAATATGACTATGATTATACTAATAAATAAATAAAACAAAGAGTATATATTTATTTATTGTTAATTAATTAAAGATTCATTAAAAACTAAAGTGGATGGTGAACTTTCCAGGGAAATACCAACGATGACAGGAATCAGGCATTGTGATAGTCTTAGTTCATTTTTGTTCAACATGATTATGGACGAAATAGGAGAGATGACAGCTCATGAACTGGGGTATACAGGATGGGGGATAAAATCATTAATGTTGTGTGTTACGCTGACGGTGCTACTATACTTCTAAAACGAAGACGACATACCCAAGACTCGACATGTTCCCCTATCTTGCTCTGCTTCTGCGTGAGTCAACCAGTCTAAACCCATTCTGTTTTCTTCACATTTTTCTGTTGCCTCTCCCAGCTTTATTTGGGGCGACCCACCGGCTATCTTCCTTCCGGGGTTGTCAGAAGGATTCTTCTTGATAATAAAAATTATTCAATCATTATAATTATATGAAAAACATTCAAGTTAATTTTTTTATAATGATGCATTCACAAAATGCACACCACATTAAAATTTTACTATTTTCAAACTAATCGCAACACTTGTATAGTAACAACAGTAACAACAATTATAAGGGGCTGAAATGGTGTAATGATAGCATACATTCCCGAAAAGCGAGGTGGTCTGGGTTCGAATCCCGTAAGCAGCCACAATATTTTTTCGTTGATTAGATTTTTCTGTATGTCTTTAAAATTTATTAATAAAAATTTGGTTTTAAATTTCACAGAACTTTGTTCTGAAAAATTGCAACTTTACAATAAGAATGTATTCTTGAATATAAATATATATTAATATACTATTTACAACACCTTTTTGTAAAAATAAATAAAAATTTGATATGTTTGAATCCTCGCCTCATGAGAGTTATGGTCTTTTAAGCACAATTATTTTAAATAAAAAGTGAATACAAAAGTATTTTTTGATAGTTTCAATTCAATCAACGCATAAATGTATTAAATATTTGATCTCACTGAAAAAATTATCCAAGTATATAATATTTTTTTAGATTTTGAACCACCATCAATCAATTAGCCATCCTTTAACACATTCGATTCTCGAAAAAAAGGGTTTAATACAAACATACCGCAAACACAAAAAAAAAAACAATGATAAAGACATAAACAGAATATTGTTTAATGTCATAAAATCGTCTCCAAGTCTGAGCAATTTAACGGCAGTAAGGCATAAGCTGTAAGAATAAATATAAAAAATTGTGATCGAAAAACATGTTTCACGACATAAAACCGAGTAACCCCTTAAATAGTTTATTAGTTTCGGTACGCCAATGCAAAACATAGGCGCCTCATGAAAATGGGTTACCGTTTACTTTCTCATTTTAAATTTATAAAGAAAATATTATCGACTTCTAATTGAATAACTTATTATATTTATTATTAACACTTCTTTTATCTTTTTAGGTAAGTTATAATGGTTAACTTTCCAGAAATTTTGACCCATTCAGTATTAATCCTTATCAAATTGAATATCTTTTTAACCTTAAGCATTTATTGCAGATGAAATTTGTCCTCTAGATCAAATCATTAAATTAAATATCTTAGAAGATATGACGAGTTTAAAGAAATAAGACATGGCCATAATGATATATTCCGAATATTATTATTTTATTTTCTTAATTTACTTATTATAGTGTCATTATTAAGTCAGTCACTATATATACAAAATGGTACCACACGAAGACAGGCCTGATCGCTAGTGTTTCATAATATACATTCACTTGCTCTTAATCCTTCTTGCCAATTGCTCACACCAAGAATGTTCAGAACTTACACATTGCCCAGTTTTCTCATCCCTCAATATTTGGTTTATCTGATCATGCCAGGTATTTTGTGGTTGTCATCTGTTTTATTGCCTTTAACTCGTCTCATATACTTTCTTTACCGTGCCCTCCTCGCTCATATGTTCCACGTGACCAAACCACATCAATAACTATTTTCCTTATTACATCCAATACGGTACAGCCAGAATTATATTTCTCCTAACTTTTTCACTCATAACTATCTAACTAACTAACTAATCATCACGCCGTTTCCCCGCAGGGGTAGGCAGAGAGGATTGAACGCCACACTCTTCTATCCTGGCACACCGCTTTCGCTTCGGCCACATTCATACATCTTCTCATACAAGTTCTACGGTCGTTGCGGCTTTTAACGGGGCCATCCTTAAAGACTTCTTGTATCAGATCGTGCCAGGTCTTTCGCGGACGCCCTCTGTTCCTGTTGCCTTCAACACTCTCCTCATATATTTTCTTAACCATCCTTTCCTCGATCAAACGTTCCACATGAACAAACCATCTCAGCACACCTTTCTTTATTCTATCCACCACACTGTAGCCAGCATTGCATTCACGTCTGATTTATTCATTCCTTACTCTATCGACCAGAGATTTTCCACTCAATCGTTTAAGTGACCGCATTCAGTCTACCTCCACTCATCATTATCATAAATAGATGTTCCACACTATCCTGAAATGACGCGACTTAATTGGATTAAAAATTAGAAAATCCGGTCGCCGCCACTCTAGTTTTTCCATATTCAAATTCGAATTCCGCATTAAAAACGTATATCGCCCTCAGTAAAATATGTCGTTAAAGCATTGGGAATAGCCCTTGCCATTCGCCATCGATACTATTACTCTTTTAAAGATCCCATAAATTTTATAGCCAATAAAACGGATATACGGCGGCCCGGCCCAAAGATAAAAACCGGACGATTCATCCCCTATTGTATCTTCAATTTAGATATTATCCACTCGCTATTAGCCATTCAAATGATATCTCTCAATAGCCTTTAATAAAGCATATATCCCTTTGTTCAAACACAGCCTATGACACATTTGATGACCCAGTTATAAATTTAATTAGAAATAAATTGTATTTAGAACCGAAATATAGTTCAATTTACTAAGCGTTACCTTAAAAAAATCAAAAGTCTAGTTTATAAATGTGTCATTCTCCTTCATAATTTATTTATTTAGAGATACAAAAAATCTGTGGTAAAGTATTATTTATTATTAAAGATAACTTACACCAAACATTTTTGTCTAAAAACTTTCCAGAAATTTTGACTAATTCAGTATTAAACCTTATGAAATTAAACATCTTATTAACTTTAATCATTTACCGCACATGAAACTTGTCACCAAATTGAACATCTTAGAAGATATATCGAGTTAAAAAACTAACCCATAAAAACCAAGTTTTTATTATACTCCCTTTCTCATTGAATCAGGCTTCGTGCGTATACACGCGTCGGGCTAATTACTAATTTGTATCGATTCCAATTTGGAAAAACCATTAAAATTCGAAAAATCCAAAATTATACTATATTTATTAATTTTTTTTAAAAAAATATTGTAAGATCATTTTTATCGACGCCACGAGTCTGCTTGCAAAGTTTCAGTTTGATTGGATCACGGTAAAAGGGTTAAAAAGTGATCGAAAGTTTTTTTGTCAGACAAGCAAGCAAGCAAGCAGACGCTACGAGTTAAAAGAAAGGGAGTAAAAAAATAAGACTTGGCCATATTTAATATGTATCGGCGACTATGTAGGGTGATATCTATCTAATGTTATTATTTTATTTTCTCATTTTATTTATTGTCATTATAAAGTCAGTCACAATAAATATAAAATAAAAATTCTTTGTACTATTCAAACACTTTAACCCTCTATTGTCAGGACAAATAGTTTGTTTTATAAGTACCGAGCAATTCGAACGAGACGTTCTTATTGACGTATCTACGAGAGATGTCAAGACACATGTCAAACGTCATTATTTACGATGTGTACAATGTTGTATAATATTGATAAAGATATGAATGTTGGGATTTATTGTTGTCATGAGAATAGGAAGGTAATTTTTATATATTTAATTTATTTGAGTTCCTAAAATATATTTAATTACTCCATTCTATATTTTTTAAATTCAAAACATTGTTGGCTCTTGATTAATATTTTGTATTTTACTAAATTCTCTCGGACTGTATTTTTTAAGATAAAAATACCATCATGTTTTTATTTATTTCAGGAACAATTTGAAATATTTTAATGAAGACACCTACGCATTTGGAAATATGCTTTAGAGTCAATGTGATGAAAAATGCTCTCTTTAAATTATTTCCAAGTTACCACAGTTAATTAAACAAAAATGTCAAAAACCTGATGAATAAAATGAACATCCCTCTTCTCAGTAGTAGAATCAGGTGGTAGGGGATAGATATCCTTTGAGCGTAATAAAGGAAGTGGGTGGTATATGAAATTTGAAACTGTATTACGAGATCATGGATACCCTGGCATATCAATATATTCCTGTCATAGACGAACTCGGTTTAAAGGACTTAAAAGTGGCTATATTTTTCACATTAATTTCACATTAATGGACTTTGGTGCAGACGTTACATTAATGAGCTCTATACTCTATTTAAGGAGCCAAACCTCACAAAATTTATAAAACTGGGAAGACTTCGGTGGCTGGATCATGTGGAGAGAATGTCCGAGCATCAAGCACCAAAGTCCCTGCTGAACTCAAGGCCAATAGGGCGAAGGAGCTTAGGAAGGCCAAAATTAAGATGGAGTGACAACGTCCTCAAAGATATCTCTGCCTTAGAGCTTCGAAACTGGAGAGAGCTGGCACAAGACCGAGATGAGTGGAGGAAAATTATTGAGGAGGCCAGGACCCACCAAGGGTTGTAGTGCCAAGAATGATGATGATGATGATATTTTTCACATTATCCTGGAATGCAAATGAAAAAAAATTGAATGGTTTACAATATCACACACATTTTTATCAGGAATGGACTGATGAATGTATATATCGCAGGGTTCTTAAGAATAACAATGCAAAATGTGTCAAAGATAGTTCAATTATATCTGTATAATCTTCTAGAATATATGGAAAGATATCGAGTTTAACTACGAAAACTTGAGTACACTATGTAATTTATTTTGAGATCTGTGTTTTTTTTTGCATAACAGTGTAAGGTATAGGGGTAATCAGTAATCACCAACTAGTCAAACTTTTCTGAATTCGCCAACCGTATCACAGATAGTTATAGTTATAATTATTTTCGTTCATGTACCATTTAACTTTTTCATCCCGTCTCGCGTAAACATAATAGAATAATTAATTTTTAATATTAAAAGGAATCTGAACACGGATATTAATTTGCATAATAATATCACATTCACCAACTCTTCTCCTCTGCTCTCAATATTCCCGTCACAACTACCCTATCACTTCGGATCCATTTTACTGTACTTTAATAATTAAATATAAGAATTTCCACCTAAAACAAATTTTCGATATTTGAATTATGTATTTTTTAAATAAAAATGCGAACACATAATATGTGTCACATCTATATCCTATTTACAAGTTAAGCAGAACGCTTGTGCAATAAAATTAATTAGAATTAAATTGCTGGAGTCCTTGAATGGCACTCAAAGCACCGACCTTTGAATCAATAGGCGAGAATCGTAACTACTGCGCCAACAAGCTTCTCTTTTTAACTTAGTTTATTACTTTACCTACCGATGAAAGGTTATGTTACTCTCGAAACTCGTGTATTAATTAAAATCAAGTAGAGTAATTACATCGTTTTATTTCATAAATTTTGATGCTATCATATAGTAAATACTCTATATATAAATACAAGTAGTACATACAAATATTAATACTAAAAGTGTAAAGAAACGTCATAAAAATAAAACATATAAAAAGATCTCGTCATTCTGATATATCATCCCTGCATAGAATTATTCGGGTTTTTCTAGTACGAAAAAAGTATTCATGAATTCAGTTAAATAAATAAAATATCTAACAAAAATATCCCCAGAACACCGGCCTCCCCCACGTAACAAGCAGGGATACTAACGGACTACCGACGAATATGAATGAATCGTGAAAAAATACGTTACGTGTAATCTCTTCATTAATCCTAACATGTTACAAAGTTCAGCAGGGGTAACGATTTTGAAAATAAAATCAAATAACGGTATTAAATTTTTAAACCAAAAATGAACGCATTTTTTTTTAAAAAGAGATGCGAACACGGATTGGTGTCACATCAATATTCTTACCATTTTCAAATGACGCTAAACGCTTGTGCTATGAAAATAGGATTAACTTGTTTGTCTGAAGTGAGATTCGAACATGCAACCTTTGGATCACGAGGCGAGAGTCCTAACCACAAGACCAACAAGCTACAACAAGCATTGTCACGTGCTGTGGCAGGAATTAATAAAAAACGCTGGAATTTAATAACGCATTTATTAATTACCGATTAATTCATTAATCAAACGTACCAAGTCACTTAACAACGCTATTTAACTGAATTCTTTTATCTAAATTAAACTATTTCGTAAATTTATCACTCGTAAATAGACACTTTATAATCGCTTTAACACTTTACTCACTTTTCACTAGAACATTCCGTCCAATTTCCGTACGTATTATTAGCTCTGGTTTATTTCGCTACGTAAGAACTTTCCAGATTATTCGCTGTCGAATTGCCGCTCGCTCGGCCACCCTGCAAAACAATACCCCGTTACTCCCGTGCGCAGTCCTATTTATATTGGCTAATGCTGATATCGAGCGTCCTAGGCGTTCTTAGTGTTTACGAAAACTTTTTCGTGGCTTTCAGGCTTTTATAGATGTTTCTCGATGCTTCCCGAAAGCCGTAGATTACAGCAGTTCTGGAATCTTCAATAGTGCTGTGATAATTTAATACAACTGTCATTTGACATGAGTGACTGATTTTCTACTTCATCATTCTGGGTACAGTATGATGAAGTAGATAATACCAAAAAAATACATTAATATATTCAATTCTATTTTTTTTTATATAATCAATAAGATTTTACATGTCGTATCGGTAAAGTTGAAAATAAAATACATTACAAATAAACCAATAAAAACATGTTAAGAAATTTTCTAACGCGTTATTTTTGGGAAAAAATTCTAAAATACTTGCAACTTTATCCTTCCTATTCTCGGGCCTAAATCTATTTGTTATAATATGATTTTATATCAAATAGACTTAAGCCCGAGATTGTTATAATATGACTTAAAACTTTCCTCAAAAATATCGTAAACCGCGATAACCTCCAAAGCGACTTAAACAGATTTCATGATTCCTGTATTACAAATATTATTTTCTAGGCTTTACATAATGCAAATCATTCATTTTATCATACCATATCGGTGGCAATAAGCTTCAATCTGTTGATAAATAAAATATAACACCCAGGTGTTAAAATAAAGTAACAATAAAACACCTAGGTGTTATCTTTGACACTCATCTTCGCTTTCGTATATTATTCATGTATTTATACAAAATAAACATAATTTATACTTATTTTCATCTGAAATTTCAAAAATCTTAAAACTTACATACATTTGTACTAATCTAATATATGTCAAATAAAATGATAAAAACCTTGCAAAAATTGAAAGTAGATTTTTTTACAATTTTTTATCATTTTATTTGAGTTATATTGAAGAAAATTATTTTTTTATAATCGATATACATTACTGTAATGATAGTTTAACTTTTCGCAAAAATAAGTTAGAAATATTGAAAAAAGTTGCATATCTTTGATATTGCACTATTGATATTAGGTCACGGTTGCTTGAACATTTTCCACTCATTATCATAGCAAAAATCCACCCGTAAAGGTCCCAATACCAGTCGTCGTATTCACTATATATTACTAACTTTTTGCTATAAATAGGTAATATTCTTATATCTACATATATAAAATTGAATATTTGTCTGTCAGTTTCCTTTACAAATGACCTTTGACCTTTTGAAACTCCATTTTGCACAGTTTATTTTTAGGATCCAGCGCACAACATGTGCAACTCACTGACTCCAACTGGCCTTCCAATCCCTTCCCCCGATATGTAAATGAATAAAGTTGAATGCTTTATCTAAAAATATTTGCATAGTTATCCTATAGAAAGTTAAAACAAATATATATACCCCACTCTCCAATCCTCTTTTTCCCATTCAGCCTTATCTTAATAACCAAATCTGAACGCCGGGTAGGAACATATATTATTATAGATATGCTTTTGACTGTAACAGCGCGAGACATGGGAAGACGGAAGCGTATTGTTGAGACTTTGGATACCAAACCCTTCTAGGAAAATAATATGGGGTTGAAAATGATGGCAGCCCCTGCAAAGTTGTACATGAGAGTTTTCGTGATAGTTTCAGTGATTGTATCGCCCTCTTTTTGAATATTTTTCGCGAAACTTGTGCAAGGGTGACCCAGATACACGCCCGCAACTCTAAATATTCAATATTGACGAGTGAACTCTCAATATAAATTTGTCCACCCACAAAGGACGCTTTTGAGAAAGTTTGTAACTCGGTTTTAATTATAACTTTGTCATTTTCGTACAGTTCTGCTGAAACATTATTTTTATCCTTACTAATGTACACGCCGTAACGAAAATACATTTTAATTATAAAGTTGTGATTTCAGAACGTAATTTTCTGTTAATTTAAACAAATTACATAAAACACTTATAAGTTTGCATGGAAAGAAATATACTTAGTTATTACCTGGACCCTGTTTTTTCTTTATTTATTTATTTAATGAAATATAACACACAAGATAAATAATCTACTTCAATGTAAATGGTTTAAACGGTACATTATTCTACATATATCCCCTGTATATTATCCTCCTGGCATAAGAATGTTAAGCGAATGTTAAAATTAAGTTCCAATAATAACTATGTATGTATATTTTCGGAACATTGATAATTTTTTTGTATCCATCTAAGTGTTTAACCTTATTTGCTTAAAATGCATATTTATTGATAAAGGTATGTGATATATAAATTAAAATACTTGCACGGCATTGTAGAAAATTCAGATTCAAAATAAATATTAATATAAAATAACGTGTTAAAGAAAACTACTTATTATTAGCAATATTCTTTTTAATGTATGCAGGGTGGAAAAAATCAGTGGGCCCTGAAGAGAAACCACTTTAAATCCAAAAGATAGATTATTTTTCTTAAAGAAAATATTCCTTTATTTTAAAAAAGAAACAAAACTGCATTCAAAGATTTTTTAAAAATTCACTTGCCTCACCCGGGAATCGAGCGAGCTAAAAATTCAAAAAATAAACACTCGCTATTTTATTATACTAATCGATAGGATCAATGTTCAGGATGAAATCTCTCCAATGAACATTTTATTTTATCATCAATTCTAATATGAAGGATACGTATTACGTAACATTATTACATAGCAACACATTGATACTTGAACTATTTAAAATTACAATTAGAAGGAAATTTGAAAACGGCAAAAAAATTGAAAATTTGATCTCTTACAAAATGAATATATATTTTGCCTTTCTTTCATAAGAGCACATTTAAATAGGGTTGTGCTATTGTAGATCACTTCCCTTTTCTTGGTATTTAGTAAATTTTATTTTCCGAATTGAAAAGTCGATACTTTTGTCATGCAGCAGACTCAATTGGCCGCGAAGCGTCCGACATAGGCTCCCACAGGGCCTAGCGGCCAGAATAGCCGCCCGCGGGGCCTAGTACCTATAATTTTAATACCTAGATTTTTGTCCCGACACAGTATTTTAACAAGAAAGTGGGATAGAGTGGACATAGTTTGTATTGAATTTCATATTCATAAATAAATGTAATTTAATTTTGGGTGAGTAGAAAAACGTGAAAATAATACTAGTTCAATAAAAAAACATTTCTCATCTTGACTTAACGTTACGTCATCTCTGCGAGTAAACATAAAACAAGCTCTAAAAATTCCACTAAAAAAGGAAACCTTCGAAAAATTATATTTGCAGCAACGCCATAAAAATCTTGCCCAGTGTCCACAAATTAACTTAAAATGATTTTTAAAAGCTTTTCTGTGTTAATAATTCTGATCGCAAAATTGAACGTGACAGCCGGTTGGGCCTGTTCCGGTTCTATTATACCAAGGGCCCGAACACGCGTCATAGCGACCTGACTACCGTAAGTATGCATGTCGAAAATGTGGTAATTATGTTTTGAATAAAATTTATTAATTATTTTTACGAGATTTTACCATCTCGTACAGAATCCCTCGTCATTTATTTATTTATTTTTATTTATTCGAGACACTAACAGGATAATAGGTACATGGTACTCTGATAATAAAGATTATAGTGAAGACTATGCCCATTATCCCAATTACAAGTGTCTTCGGCACGCTCTAGTAACATGTATATTTGCATTTAAGTATATTTTACATGTAAATTTATGTGCATTGTATATTTAGTGTTTGAATGTAGTGCGATTAGTATTTAATGAATAATTGATTTAATGGATCTATAGGTTCAGGTCATCGTTTATAAAATTGATGTCGTGTATGAGTGAGTTTTTGAACGAAGATAAGTTATCTGTAAGAATATCAGCATCAATGTTAGGGTCAGCACAATACAAATAAATTGACCTCACTCTGTCCGATGACATTGATATCTCATTTTTACCAAAATTGTGGTCTGGCGCTTTTCTGCATAACTACGTAAAATTATATGTGTGACACAACCTGATGGGAGAAAAGTAATCGACATTATTAGTGTGCTGGCTTATTCTAAAGAATTCCTAGTTTCTTATACGGTTTTACATGAAAATTTGTATCAGACAGAGAGAGAGAGAATTAATAGCTCCGCTGAGAATCTTGTGTAGCACAACGAGATCGGATATTTTCAGTCATATGTCGATGACAACAATAAGACCGTAAACATTAGAAAATAAAATAATCTTTTCGAGAATTCGAAAGACCAACGTTTTGCGTGTATAAAGCGGAACCGACAGCTACGCAGATTGAGCTTATTTTGACTTTTCTACCGATGCGATTTCAGCCGCGGAACAAAGGCAGGGGAAGCCAGTCGTGAGATAATCGGAGCGAAAGATATTAAGCGAAATAAACGTTCGAAGTACCTGACTGGTGGTTTAAATAAGTGCGATTGTTCAAGTGGGATCATGAATAATATCGCGTTTAATGAATATTCATCAAAC
Organism: Agrypnia vestita; assembly: GCA_016648135.1. Lineage (NCBI taxonomy): Eukaryota > Metazoa > Arthropoda > Insecta > Trichoptera > Phryganeidae > Agrypnia > Agrypnia vestita. The sequence continues at coordinate 64,459 of JADDOH010007681.1, forward strand.
GCGTTGGTACTCTTCGAAGCTGTTATTAAACATTTTCTCAATTAAAACTGCTCGATAAAATGATAATCGATTAAATTAAGCATATTTAAGTTTTAAAATAATTTTGAAATGATAAAAGTTTTAAGTAAAAAAATCTTAAATCTCTCCGCTTATTGAAACATGAATTTAAAAAGCATCGTATTTAAATATCAACGCTTCTAAAACATTGCTTTTGGAAATACTTGTAAAGCGGTGTATTTTTACAACGGTGTATAAGCGAAACAAACGTGATTATACGGAAACGTAATAAATTTGTTTATTTTTATTACATTACGAGGAGTGCTGAATAGGTCGTTGCTTTTGGTATTGTATTATTAAATCAGGCTCTGCCAGGAATAATAAAATTATACTACAAAATCATTTCTCCATCTTGTTCGGTCAATTTTAACAAAAACAAAATGTTTATTTCGTTAACAAAATAAAATTCGTTAACTTTATAATAAATAAAATATTTAATCGTAGTACATAACATAGTCCCTTTGAACAGCTATCTGAAGACGCCAATACCTATTGGAAAAACTCGATATAATTTCCAAAACCAATGTTAAACTACTTGGATTAGAGTTTGTCTCCAGTAAACAAATTATCAACACAACCAACTCTGCCTTCTTTCATTTACGTCGTATTAAATCTATTCACAAAAGCATCCCAACAGAAGCAACAAAATTATAAATAAACGCATACGTTATCTCTCGCTTAAACTACTGCAATAGTATCTACGCACATCTCCCGAAACAGGAAATAAACAAATTTCAATCTGTAATTAATACCGCCGCAAGACTCATTACCGGCATACCAAAGTTTGCGCATATCTCGAACCATCTTCAAAATCTTCTTACTTACTTACTTACTTACGTAGGCAGAGAGGATAGAGCGCCACACTCTTCTGTCCTGACATACAACTCTCGCCTCGTCCACATTCGTACATCTTCGCACGCAAGCTCGCCGGTTGTTGAGGCTTCTAACGGGACCATCTTGCAGTATCTGGATGATCTGGTCACGCCACGTCTTCCGCGGTCACCCTCTCTTTCTGGCGCCATCAACACTTGAATTATATATCTTTCTTACCATTCTTTCCTCCTCCATTCGCTCAACATGCCCAAACCATCTGAGCGACCCTTTTTTAATTCTATTAATTATGCTAAGATCAGCTTTACATTCATTCCTAATATCTGCATTCTTTACTCTATCGTAAATTGATTTGCCACACGTACGTCTGAGGGATCTGATCTCCACTGCATTCAATCTACTTTCGTTCCTCTTCTGCCAGCTCCAGGCTTCGCTTCCATACATCAGTGTTGGTACCAGGATTCCATTATGTACCACTAGTTTTGCCTCGGTAGACATATTATTAGAAACTATTGCGTTCAAAGCACCGTTCACCCTATTCCCCGCAGTCACTCTCCTTTCGATATCTTTCCCAACATTTTATCTTCTAAATACACAAACTCATTTACCTGTTCCAAACATTCATTACCTACAAGAATTTCACACGTTGTCTTACTTTCCTCTTTCTCGAAAACCATCACTTTTGACTTGTTTACGTTCATAATAAGGTCACTTTCCTTGCGTACATCATACATCCTGCTTACTAGCCTCTGTAAGCCCTGTTCGCTATTTGCCATTAATACTGCATCATCCGCGTACAGTAAACAGCATACAATCAAATCACTGCATACAATCAACAGCATACAATTCAAAATCTTCACTGGCTTAAATGTCCAGAGAGGATTGAATATAAGTTGTGCCTCACAGTATTCAAGGCTATTCACAACATGGCTCCTTAATACCAATTCCATTTTCCGCAAATAACAGACAACTAACACTTTGCTCAGCATCAACATCTCGTACAAGTAATTATTTTGTTATAGACCTTTAAAATATTTAGTACGATTCTTTAATTTTTTTGGAGTATTATTTTTATAACCACTATTTTTCACTAGTTACAAAAAGCGCAGTCCCTCTATAAAATATATGTACAATCTAAATTAAAATAAAATAATAATTAACAATATTACTTCCCTCAATAATTTACCCCCACCCTTTCAATATCCCATTAAAGACCACGCAAGCCTTCCTCCCTTATATATCCCGAACCCCTGCTTGAGTAAGTTACCATGTAACTGTACATAATTTAGTTGTTTACACTAGTTGATGACAAGGACTGCAACTCTCGAAACGATAGTCGGTAAGCGGGTTAGTGTAAATAGGTATTTTTGGAGAAAATGCCCACCCATTCAGAGGCATCTTCCCGTGTCGGCACGTGATGTGTATCGTGTTAGTGGCGCGTGCTATGTGTGAAATGATTCAGCAGGGTGAAGATTAGTAGACGGATACAGGCTATAAGTTATATTCTCGATTGATGATCATCTGTGGTATTTTAAATAAGGTACAAAAATAAAGTAAATAAAGAAAAAAAAAAATATTTTCATACATACAATGTATTCCAAGATTGTGTTAATGATCCCGTCATAAGATTTCCGGTTGATCTGATCATGTAAAGCCTTTTCAAATATTTCCCTTATATAATTTCTTAACCACCATCTCTTAGCACGTACGTTCTATATGAACAAACTATACTTTGCTACACCCAGCAATATTCACTCCTAATTTATTCATACTTCAATCTATCGTACATTGATTTTCCACACATACTTAGCGGGTGTTTTTAATATTAATAATCGTCATTACTTGTCTTCAAATGGAAATGTTACGTCACTTTATACTTTAATCGATTCCAGTCTCATTTGAAATAAATACATACGTAACTATAAAACTCAGGCCGCAAATAACTCGATTATAACTAGAATCATAAACTTATTCTTGCAATACGAGAATTCCCTTGGCATAGATTTATTTGCAGACACAAAGTACATTCTTAAGCAAAAACTTTAAATAATGATTTAATAGGCTAACCCAACGTACAATGCACATACACGCAAATACAAACACACACACATCACTTTTAAGTAATTAATTTTATAGATATTATTATAAGCGACTAATAGATGTATGGAGCAGATATTATTCAAACGCTTTATTTAATCTTTTACTTTGTAAAACATCTTCACTCATGCATGCAATAAATAAAAAATAAATAAATAAAAATTTGTGTTTTTTGAGAAGTATATATTTGTATTTCTGCTCCTTCTCCTAGTATCGTGTCAAGTCTCCCCAACGTTGAATATCACTTGAGAGTAAATCTCAAGTGATGGTCAATGATAGTATAATTGTTTTAAATTTAGTTGAAAATTTGTTCAAGTTTTTTGTTTGTAACATTGTGGAAATTCATTTTTAATATTTAAAAAAATGAGGGTAAACAACACTGTTTTATTCCACTATATTTATTTTGAATTCTTAGAACGTTTTTGGGATTATTTAAACCTTAAATTAATTGTAAACGTGTTGTTATTGACAATGGGAGAAATCCCGAAAACGTTCTAACAATTCAAAATAAATATAGTGGAATAAAACAGTGTTGTTTACCCTCATTTTTTTAAATATTGAAAATTTGTTATTAATAATGAGACTTACAGACTCATATATCATATGTTTTTTGCCTGCCCATTGCGGAACTTTAATACCTTTTACAATGAGCTGATCGAGGCAAAATTTCGACTCCCAACCAATATTTGTCATCTTCTTGCTATAAACTCACCTAATCTGATAGCGATACTATCAAAATTTTGTTAGTAAATGACATAAATATAAAATTAAAAAATGACACAAATCGCTCTTTAAGGGCGGATTGCCTAATTTTAAGAAGAAGAAGAATGAGAGTTATCTCGAAAACGTTTAAACAATTAAATTAAACATATAGTGTAAAAAAAACAGTGTTATTCAATTAGATCCATATTTAATACATTAGAAATGAATTTCCATTGTTTCACAAAAAAACTTTGAACATTAATTATATTTTATTTATCAATCAGCGATAAACCAGTTATAAATGCCAAATAACTATATATCGAAAATAACCAGTTAAAATAACGATTTAACCATTTTTCTTTTATTTGCATTTTTTTTCTTTCTTGTTGCATTATTCTTAACACGCCTACATTTATCTGCTTACTAATTAAGTCTCTTTTTCTCTTGTTTAATTTTTTTTATTCTTTCTTGTTGTATTATTCTTAACATGCCTAAATTTTTTTGCTAATAATTAAATCTCTTTTTCGTTTGTTTAAATTTTTATTCTTTCTTATTATATTATTCTTAACATGCATAAGTTTTTTTCATAACATATTTATCATTATTAACATATTTATTGTAATTGGCCATCTGTATTATATCAATGTTTTCTATGCTTCTTTGTTGTGCTGTTGGTCTTCCGTGAATATTAATTAAATTAATTTAAATAACTATTTTAAATGATTTAAGTCGGTTCATTTTACTTAACTTTGCACGGTCCATACATACCATATATAAACATAATTAATTTCTTAGATCCTTATTTTTGTAACTTTTTTTGTATTGGGCGAGAAATATTTCCAGAAAACATTTGGTGGGCAGTGGTGGTCACGTTTCGGAAGCATACCGCGGTTAGCTATTTCGATCCGTGACTCTGGGCCAAGCTAATTCGGGAGTAGGTACAGGAAACCGTTTCACTCGGACATGTGTGAAATTGATTCTAATATCGCTGCGTCGGTCGGGTCAGACAGCCACGCGCACTTCTCGCTGCTGGTGATCCGACAAATTTGTTCTGCACTGACACTAGTGATGGTTCCGCTCTGTACTCACTACTACAATGTAGTACTACATTACATTGAAGTGCACACTTCACACGTTTTGAAGTGTAGTGCACACTACAAACTACACACATTTAAAAGTTATTGAAAGTACATACTTCAAATAGTACACTTCATTTCAAAGCGAACACTACAAAGTACACACACTTCAAAGTTATCGAAAGTACGAGCACATACTTCAAATAGTTTATCTTTTATGTGACATTTTTGGGAAGTTTCTTTGGAAATCGAACCCCCCCCCCATGGTTTACTCGTAGTACTACAGTTACTTCACTTCGTGTATTTTTACTACAATTGTAGACATTTTGTAGTCTTCAAACTGGTGAACGTGTGTGTGTTGTAGTCTTCATTTTGAAATGTAGTTTTTCCCTTCGCTAACTGACACGGATCGGCGCAGTGATAACACGTGGTGGTGCTCATCAAAACATCGCTGAAAATTGATTATTTTAATGGCAATGTAAATAAAATACATTTTCATTAACGAATCACATACTTAAAAAAATATAAGCCGAATATGACATGAAAATTTCTTTTTTGCTGTTTTATATTTTTCTCAACATAACTTTAATCTGTACGGGTGTAACAGAACTAGTCCTTAATACTTTACAGGTAGATTCCTGCCTAAGTTATAATATTACATCAAAGTAATCGTTTATAAGTAAAGTCCTAATATAAACAATTTTAAGCTTCACTCCGGTATTTTTTTCAATTGTCACTTATCTTCTATTTAAAATAGGTCTTTCATATAAACAAAATTAATTTGAAATATTATAAATATACTAGCCGTATCCCGTCAATAATGACGGTACTTTCGCAACTATTTTAAACCCTGGCGATTGTGTGTGCGTAAAACTAATGCGACTAAATAATTAAGTAATTAATATTATAAATAAAATAAAATAAAATAGAAAAAATCCGGCACTGGGAATTGAACCTGAGTCCCTCGGGTGGGAGGCGAATACCTTACCACTACACCAAGCAGAAGACGCCATCCTACAATGTTTGTAAGGACTTAGACACCTAAAAAAAATATTTTAGAAAATATTATATTATGTGCTGTATATTTTTTTTTGTACAGATGGCTCGCGTCCTTGCTAACTTCTATATATATATGTAGTCTAATTTTTAAGGGTCCCGCACATGCGATGGTAGCAACTTCCGTAGGTCTACGTGTTCGAGTTGACTCGCCCGCGGTTCAAGCCCCATCTCCGGCAAATTTTATTTTTTAAAGCCGCGAATTCGAACGAAGTTACAGGGGTAGATAGACGGACGGACGGATGGACAGACAGACAACGAAATTATTATAATTGGGATTCGCTTTAATACAAGTCTAATAAAATTATTTAAACTTTGCGGAAAAATTTTCAGTACGAATTTCAATGTTTGAATCATTAATTCTATTGGACTTTTTTGTATGTGAATGTAAAAACGACTCAATTTATTATACTATATATAACAGTAGCTTGTTGGTCTTGTGGTAAGGACTCTCACCTCGTGATCCTAAGGTCGCAGGTTCGAATCTCACACCAGTCCAGCAAGTCAGTCCTAATTTCATAGCACAAGCGTTTAGCTTAGTTTGAAAATAGTTAGAATATTGATGTGACACGTATTCCGTGTTCGAATCTCTATTTAAAAATAAGTAAAATTCATGAAAGTCAAATATTTTACAAAAGGAATTTCATAGTAATTGAAAAAAAAACAGTAAACTTTGCAGTTACTTATCTCGATAACAATTGATGTTTGAATATTTTCGTTAGAAATCTAATTGTCAATAATATATTGCGAATTAGGACTGTTGCACTTTCAAAAGGCCCGATCTTTATCTACACATAAAAATTACCACCAACTGTCTTTATGTATTGGAATATTAGCACTTTTACATATTTTCCTTCAAGAAGCCGTCAGGAATGATGTAGATCGCCTAATAGGTTTAGCTATAGAGGCACGATATGCCAAGAGCAAAATAAAAAAAGAAGAAGAAGAAAACATATAATTTATTATTATCATGAGCACGAATGCTTGAGTGTGATTTAATTATTTTTCTTAAATTGTAATGAACCGATTTAAATGCAGCACCTTATTAGCGCCTCACTAAAAAATATTTCGGTACAAATTAATCAAAACCATATTCTATATTTTTTTCTCTTAAATTAAATAAAAATGAGTTTCGTGGTAAAGATTAAAAATAAAACATAAGAAAAAGTGAATAAATTTTACTGTACATGAGCCTTCTTGGCAAGAACCCTGTTTCGAGATCGATTCGAACTGTATTACATTTGACGGCAATATTGATGCCACGTTTGCTTTGTATCTGCTTGGAATATCAACATAGAGCCGGGTTAGGAAATACGGGACTCGATCCCAGCACTACATTCACCGATAAAATATGTAAAAAAATTAAAACATTCTGTTGAAAATAGCTTGATTTCAATTATTGATGTTGGCCAATTTTAGGACTTTCTGTTGATTGTCAACAAACTAAATTTTTTTATTCTGTGGTTATTCATTTATTTTTATTTATATTACAACTTTAATGATGAATATTTTGTCTTCTTTGAAGCGAGCGTTTAGAAGAGGAGTATGTTGAAGTTAATTTATATACGATTTTTGATTAAAAAAGTCCGATTGCCTTTTGTAAGCATTTGAGTCTGTATTCTGATGTGTCCAATAGACAGTTAATTTTTTTTTTCTAGATATATATGATGATGTTGCACAAATGAGGCATTATTATTTTGTGGTAGGAGTATGCGTATTTGTCATGTTTTTGTCATGTTATAAAAGTATGCTTTTAACATTCTTAACTCCGAAATCTGTAACCATCCGGTGGCGGTGGAGTGTTATTTATAGCTATACACCCAGCGCACTCCCATTTTCATACTTCCAGATTATTTAAAAAACATTATTAAAAAATTCTAAAATTTCTTCTTTATTGCAACAATATTTTATTTCGCTTTTCTATTCTCCCATTTTTACCTTCTATTTTATTTTCACCTTTCTCGATACCGAGAGTGACACTTGGCAAGCATAGAATATGGAACCTGGCATATATCATTTATTAATCGAGTTTTTTATCAACTTGTTTTTCCCTCATTGATAGAACGACACTCAATTTTTCGTGGCAGTAAATAATCCATTTTATATTTATAATAAAATATATTATTCAAACATACCTACTTAATTTCAGTTGTAATAATTGCATGTAACTACGAATTTTATTTTTTCTAAATAAAATGCAATGATCCAATGGCGTATGCATTCTGTACGCAAAAAAGTATGACACAATATACATACCGATCTTACATATGTGAATAAGTTACCCCTATTGAGATTCCTAACAAAATAGTATCAAAAAATGTTTTTTCTAATTTACATAATTTACAGTACTTCTTGATTACGTTTCCCAGGCTGATATGCTAATTTAAGATCAGGTAGTGTGATATTGTTTTGTGGAAAATAAAACTTACAGAATATTTTGAGTATGTCCAAAATTTTCAGAACAGAACTGGATTTTTGTCACAGGGACATCATTAATCAATTAATGTATTTTAAAGATGTCTCATAGAGACAAAAACACAGATAAAGTATATTGCCACAAAAACTCCATAATCGATATAGATGTGTCATTAGCGACATCTGTGATCATTTAAGGGGAATGAAAAAGCTGTGGTGCCGGCCGCGCTGAGTATTGTTACAACTCATATGTGAAACGTGGGGTACAATTTAAATATATACAACTTCCAAAAATTAATGGACATAGTATTCTATCATGGGTGGAAATGGCGAACGTTACATTCTGTAAAGTGATCACTTAAGCCAGCCGTACGATAGGTCGTAAGTCCTATATTTACCCAAAAAGACTTCTATACCTACCTTTCCATACAAACACAGTTTCGTCTCTGTGAGACATTTATAATATGCAATGATTGTTTGATAAAATTTACGTTCATTATTTCACGCATAACCTGGTATTGGAGATTGATTCTTGTTTCTGAATTATTTACTTTATATATATGACAAGACGTTTTATAACTTTTTATAACGTTTTATAAAAAGAAAAGCCTTTGAATCGTACATACTGCCAGTGATTACGTATGGATTGGAGACTATGGCCCTTACAAAGAAAAGTGTAAAAAAGCTCAAATGCACGCAACGTTCCATGGAGAGATCCATGCTTGGAGTAAGCCTAAGAGATAGAATAAAAAACGACGAAATTAGACGCAGAACTAGAGTAGTGGATATCATGGATCGTGTAGCAAAGCTAAAATAGCAATGGGCAGGACACAACAGGATACTACAAGATGGCCTCCCAGAGTTCTGAAATGGAGACCTTGGGAAAATAAAAGAGGCATCGGAAGGCCTCATGAGAGATGGGCCGATGATATTGTCGCTGTGGGGGAAAGAAATGGCTACAATTAGCCAACAACAGGGAAGAATGGAAAAATAAGGAAGAGGCCCACATCCAGTAGTGGAAAGACGAAGGCTGATGAAAAAGAAGAAGAATTTTTATAACTACATGCATCCGGCGTTGCGTAGAGTACGGAGAAGGCTTTTAGCGGTGGTCAGACACCTACCCCCGGCTGAAGAAGCCTGTCTCCCTCCCTGTGGTTAAAAGCGATAACCCTAATGGAAAGGTTGTCACTCTCTAACAGGTTGAAATTGAAAATGAAGAGGCTGCTCATCAAATTGAATTTGGCTCGCACGTACTGCAAGTTCACTGCAGATTGCAATTTCGTGAATCTGGATAGAGACGTTCGCACTGCCATTCGCCGACCACCTCCAACGTTCCATTAGGACTAAATTTTATATTTACATTTAGTTTGTCACATTAAACGGGATGTATCAGAGCTAGTAGCAGAAACTCGGCTGGTAGATTCCTGCATATGTTATGAGTCTAAAATGTTCAAGCAACCATGACCTAATATCAATAGTTATGGAGATATGCAGTATCAAAGTTTGCATTTTGTTGTTCAATATTTGTGACTTATTTTTTGAAAAAAGTTGAACTATCATTACATTAACTTATATCGATTATGAAAAGTGCATTTGCTTCAATGCACTTTTCATAATCGATATAACAAGCAACCATGACCTAATATCAATAGTTACGGAAATATGCAGTATCAAAGTTTTTTTTTTTTCAATATTTGTGACTTATTATCAATAGTTACGGAAATATGCAGTATCAAAGTTTTTATTTTTTTTTCAATATGTGTGACTTATTTTTTGCAAAAAGTTGAACTATCATTACATTAACTTATATCGATTATGAAAAGTGCATTTTCTTTAATACAAGTCGAATTAAATGATAAAAACCTACCAAAAATTAAAAAAGGTTTTTATCATTTTATTTAAGTTGTATTGAAGCAAATGAATTTTTCATAATTGATATAAGTTACTGTAATGATAGTTCAACTTTTTGCAAAATTAAGTCAGAAATATTGAAAAAAAAAATGCAAACTTTGAAACTGCATATCTCCATAACTATTGATATTAGGTCGTGGTTGCCTGAACATTTTAGACTCATAACATAGTCAGGAATATACCGACAAAGTATCTGCTGTCGGCTCTGGTACACCCTGTACATGTATTGCGGTATCACAGAATAGTTATAAAAGTAGAAAACTTTTATATCCGTTTCCGGTACAACTGAAAAATAGTTATGCATTCAGTCATGAAGGCACCACTTCTGCAAATTGTTATGGCCGTGTTTCGCAAGATTTAAAGTTTTAACGGAATGCAGGAACTAAATGTTTACGACCTTCCGTAGTTTCCCTGGCTGCTTGGCAAACCCACCACGTCAGGGCTGAAGGTAGATAATCACGCGGAAGCAGTTAAGCAACTCGTATACACCTTATTATTCACAAACTTATCAACACCATTTTTTCTCCAAGCGATGACACCAGAGGCTCTAATTAAGTAAATAAATAAAAAATAACCCATAAAAACCAAGTTTTTATTACACTCCCTTTCTTTGCAAAATATAACAACAATTAAAGACGAATTAAAACATGTAACATAACACTAAACTTACAGTACTTTAATATATTTCTAAAATGTCAGATGTTTTGAGCTTTGATGAGACACTTCATGCTTTGAAGATTAAATTCTAAAAACATTTGTCAGTCAATTTAGATTTTCGACATTCGTAGTGAAGTACCTATTACGAATACCGACGGAGTAATTTAAATTTAGAAAATATTCCGCGACGTTATCGGGCCGCTATGAGCGTAATCAAACTTTTCTAATGATTAAAATTCGAAAAAATCAATAAAATTTCTAAAAATCCGAAATTGTACTATAATTATTAATTTTTTTTAACGAAAATTTGATAGATCTTCTTGATTGTCGCCTCGAGTCTACTTGCCAAGTTTCAACTCGATTGGATCACGGGAAAAGGGTTAAAAATTGATCCAAAGTTTTTTCACCCGGCACGCCGGCAAGCAAGCAGACGCAACGAGTTAAAAGAAAGGAAGTAAATATAGAGGTATCCTTACCAGCTGTGAAATCTATGTATACTTATTTTTTCAATTGATTCAGCAACATTGTAGATTGACATTTTTAAAAATATTGATTGTATTATTTGTATAATAAAGTTTTATATTGGAAAAAACCTGTCGAAATTTTAATGGAGGAGTAAATGAGCATTTGAGATATCTGAATGATCATTGTTTTTCTGAATTTGCAAACTATTTATTAGAAAATGATGACGGTTCTGATAAAAACTGAGGTCTTTCTATTTTATACATAAATAATTTTGGTCTGAAATTGAATAATTTAGAATCATTTAAAATTAGTAAAGCATGTAATAGTAAACAAAATATTGTTAATAATCAATTAAATTTAACTACTAGCCCAATTTAACAAAAAATTCCAATAATTGTGAGTAATTAAGAACTACAGCAATAATATTTAAAAATAATTTTTCAAATAATTTAGAAAAACAAAAGACATTATTAATTTTGATATTTTTAAAACACCCTGACGATGGAAAGATTTTTCGAAAAAAAAATGCATTTTCCCATCAAAATAATAAATGGTTTCCATACAAAAAATTTAAAAAAATTAATAACGTGTGGATTTTTATACGATAGAATTGGTGAACATTGCATTGTGTAGAGTAGCGAAGGGAAAAACTTCATTTCAAAATGAAGACTACAACACACACACGTTCACCAGTTTGAAGACTACAAAGTGTACACTACAATTGTAGTAAAAACTACTTGAAGTGAAGCAATTGTAGTACTACGAAATGAAGTGAAGTAAATGAAGTGAAGTAATGAAGTAATTTTAGTATTAATGAAGTGAAGTAATGAAATGAAGTAATTGTAGTATTAATGAAGTGAAGTAATGAAATGAAAAGTAATAGTGAAGTAAATTTTTAAATGAAATGAAGTATTTTTTTCCCAAATAAAAATTTGGCGACCTAAAAAAAAAAAAAGGTCGCCAGACAGATTTCTTCGTTCGATTCCAAAAAATTCATTCAAACCATGGGGGGGGGTTGTTACAGTTTCCAAAGATTTCTCCGTTTAGCTACATCAACTTCCCAAAAATTTCTTCATAGCTCCCAAAATTTTTCAAACCATATACCTACATCGCTAACTTTCCAAAAATTTCACATAAAAAATACACTATTTAAAATGTGTTTCTCATACTTTCGATAACTTTGAAGTGTATGTACTTTGTAGTGTTCGCTTTGAAATGAAGTGTACTATTTGAAGTTTATACTTTCAATAACTTTGGTGTTTGTAGTTTGTAGTGTGCACTACACATCAAAATGTGCGAAGTGTGCACTTCAATGTAGTGTAGTACTACATTGTAGTAGTGAGTACAGAGCGGACCCATCACTAGTGTAGAGTGATCACTTAAGCTAGCTCGTACTGGTTGTAAGTCCTGAGCCATCGTATAAAAAGACTTCCATACACGTTTTCAATTTTTAAATAAATACTTATTCTTCAGAACCTGTCGGGTAACGTAGATAAAATAAAATAACGTACACGTAATAAACAAAGTACACGTCAAATTTGTATGAAACCACGAATTTATTAATTACCAACGCCAACCAGTTTCGCTTGACTCAGGCTTTGTCAGGGCGTAATTAATAACTAAACAATAAATACAAAGTAGTGCGCTTATATAAACATTATGAGGGAGACAGAATATAAAATACATAGACAGAATGTCAAACCACAAACTTATTGCTTTCTACCAAAATAAAGACGAAATTTTCCGCTCCCCCACGATACATTTTCTGTATAAACCTACTTCTTCTTCTTCTTTTTCTTTTAGTAGATCTGTTGATCTGTGATGCAGAAAACTACGCCTCCTGGGATGACGAGGTCCAGCTATTCCTTCATATTTCAGAGGGGATTTCATTCGCTTACATTTTATAAATCTACAATTCTACAAATGTACAGATTGACAGATCTTACCCAATTTTACATAGTTATTCTTTAGGAATCAACATGTAAAAGTACGTCATTATTGACGAGTTACAGCTAGTTATTAATATAATTAACAAGAATATATTTTCTATAAAAATAGCAAAATAATTTTGCGGTGTCATCATTAATATTATTAATAAAAATGCACTTTGTTCTCACAACTTGTTTATTGAAAAATATCAACATGTTTCAGAGCCCATGGCCCCTTTGTCAGGATACAATTGTATACGAACAAATGAAAAATCAAAAATCGAAATAGGTACAGACAATCAAAATTTAAAATATATAATTTTTATATATTTACAATATACATATCTACAAATGGTGAAAATAAAATTAGAATATACTTTGTTTATACCACAAATTTGTTGAAAATACCAACATATTTCTGGGCCAATGGTCCCTTTATCTCATATCTGCTACATTTCAAAACTATACAGGGTTATTTGGAAAACATTAAGTACCTCGTAGGATTATATTCCTGCCTTGATTGTGAGTCGAAAATGTTCAAGCTATCATGACGTAATATCAATAGTTATGGAGATATGCGACGTCAAAATTTGCATTTTTTTCAGTTTTTCTGACTTATTTTTTTTTAAAACGTTGGACTATCATTACAATCACTCGTATCAATTACCAAAAATTCATTTGATTCAATACATGTTAAATTAAATAATTAAAACCCTGAAAATATTCTAATTGGGATGTTTTCCAATTGGAATTCGAAGGTTTTTATTTTTTATTTGACTTGTATTAAAGGGAATGAATTTTTAATTACTGTAGTGATGGTCCAACGTTTTACAAAAAAATAAGTCAGAAATATTGAAAAAAAAATGCAAATTTTGTTGTCGCATATCTCCATAACTATTGATATTAGGTCATAATAGCGTGAACATTTTCGACTGATAATCAAGGCAGGAATATAGACCTGCGAGGTTATTAACGTTTTCCAAATAACCCTGTATACAAACGAATCGCAAAAAAATTCATACCAAAGCGTCCATTTTCTCTTTTAACCATCTTTCAGACAGGTATTACAGCCGCTTTAGCATCTGTTAAAGCACCACCATTTGAGATTAAGGGTACGAGATAATCCAAAGATTCATCTCAACCGTCAACTCCTTTCCCTTTCTCGCCCGACCCGGTTCCCTTCACCTTCGTTCTGCAACATCACTGCCCGAGTAATGGAACACGCAGCGATGGACGAGTATTTGTTTTAGAGAGCAATGATCTTGCTTAAAAAATGACTCAGTTAGACATGCGATTGCAGGAGTAAAAGTGCACATTCTCGAGGAAGTTTTCCCATCCAGGGTACTGAATTTTTACGCTTGGAACACACGAGCTCCCGGAGCGACGATATTAAAAAGAGAAATTCTCCTGAAATAAGCGCTGGCATCGCGCCAGACGTTTACGATTATGCGCCGAGACATAATGGGTCAAATCTGAATACAGTGTGACTAAAAACCGGTCGCATTATCGGGTCAATTTACCGTCTTATTTGAAGTGATTGTGGGAACGTGTCATTTTAGAGAGACTCGAAATCATAGAGAGAGGAAAATGATTTATTCGTTTTTGATTGGTGCACTATAGTACACGCTAATAGACAAAACGAAAGTTGCAATATCAAAACAAATCCATTATAATACCAACAAAATATGTTTTATATTTAAGCTCCATAATAGAACAAGCAGGCAGAGAGGATAGAATACCACACACTTTTGTCCTGGCACACCACTATTGTTTCGTCTACTTTCATGAATATTCTTATGTTGAAGCTTCCAACAGGGCCATCTTCCTATATTTGATTTATCTGGTCATGCCATGTCATGCCATGCCATGCCCTCTGTTTCAACTGAATTCAACACTCGCCTCATCAATTTTCATTACCATCCTTTTTTCACTTCTCTGTTCCACATGGTCAACCCATCTCAGCAATCCTTTCTTTACGCTACAACCAGCATTACATTCACTTCGAATTCGTTCATTCTCTACTTTATCGTACAAAGATTTTTCACACATAGTCTAAGCGACAGCATTTCTACTGCATTTAGTCTACTATCGTTCGTTCTCTTTATGCCAATTCCAGCTGTCACTTTTATACGTCAGAGTTGGCACCAGAAATCCACTATGTACGTACTACTAGTCTTGCTTCCTTTGACAAACTTTTATTGGACATAATTGCATTCAGAGTACCATTCACTTTGTTTCTCGCAGTCACTCTCCTTTCGATATTATTTTCAGTCTTGCCGTCTCTAATAAACATACTTCCCAAATACACAAACTCGTTCACTTGTTCTAAGCATTTGTTGTTTACAATTACATCACACTTAGTCACTCTTTCGTCTCTCGAATACCATCACTTTCGATTTGCTGACATTCATGATAAGATCACTCTCATACATCGGACATCCTGGATACCAGGCACTGCAGATCAGCTTCACTGTTATCCACTAATACTGCATCGTCTGCGTATAGCAGGCAGGATATGGTGAGTCCGTCCATTTTCGCTCCAACTTCTAGTTCCTTCAGTTCTTTCATACAATTATCCATATACAGGTTGAAAAGTCATGGTAACATTACATATCTCTATTTGACACCTTTTGTAATATGAAACCATGATGTGAATGCCCATTTATTCTCACGCAAGCACTTCTTCCTAAAAATCACATAGACGTAGAATGTGGTGTACCATCGGTGTAGTGTAAAGTGGAACTTTTGACGATCAAAGAGCATATTCATTAATAGATCCGGTTCACCACGAACGATTCCATAAGGTACACCACCGGGATTTTAACCCACAACTCCTGGTATGAGAAGCCAACGTCATGCCCACTGGACTACGAGAGCCGCCAAATACGTCCGAATAAGTATTATGTTTTACATGGAATGGAAACATGGATAAAATGATAGTTGATCCCTCTAAATTTTGGATCTGTACGTGAATTTTTTTGAACTGAGTACCTAAGACAGCATTGCTCACTAATTCCTCAATCTTGATGCATCTAAAGATTCGGGATAGATTGCCCGCAATCTGTCTTAGACGATGCTTTGGCAAATTTTTCGGATACGTCATAACCTGTCAAATCTAATGGGGATTGAAAAAGTGAAAAGCCAGATTCACCAGATTAGGGACATTTCAGGATATCCTATTTTCCCTATTATAACTGCGGTATGCTGAGAAAACTACACATAATAATAACTCCGACCCGAAGAGAACAAACAGTACATGTATATACACACGCAAATTAACTTGGTTATATTCATACGCAATTACCCTATTTATAGTATAACCTCACACAATATCGTAGTAACAATTCATAACATGAACAAATATTTCTAAATCAATCGATTTCGCAGTAGACCAGTCGTTTTGTGATAGTCCTACCGTTCTTGGTGAAATTGGAATAGATATGTTAACGTCTTGTTGAAATGAAAAATAAATTGAATACACCAAAAAGTATTTAAGAATATCATTTTTTTACACTTAAAGCTGTACAAATATTACTATAAAATTCAAAAGGCGAAATCAAAGTTTATTTATATGTTTTTATCTGAAACATGAAGAAATATTACTGTTTATTAATCAGATTAATTCAAGGAAAGAATGTTATAATGTGTCGTTCAGAATCTTCTGTTTTGTGTTTTTTGGGGTATGTGTTTGATTTGATTGTATGTATTTAGTTGATTATTGTATGATTGTATATATTTAGAGTATATGTTGATTCCGTGTTTTTATGACCTTTCTGGTCGACGTTTTGACTCCCATTGTCGGGTCCATCATCAGGGCTGGTGTATTGTA